>JARHVA010002874.1:887500-1190000 GCA_037957365.1 Torreya grandis
AAATGGAGTTATACATGTGTAAATTTAGGATTCCAGACATTTTTTATAGGTTTCCCATACTTAGTCATTTGAGCTCAGTCATCACCAGGACATCATGCAGAAGTAGTTATGGACTAGCCATATTGAACTTTAAATATCTTTTCTTTGGAGGCTTATGAGACCATTGCATCAAATGGGTTTGTCCATTTTGACCTTAAGAACATATTATGAAAGTTTTATGCCTCCATGATTCTCACACTTAAGGATATAAGCCCTTAAAATTGATCAAAATGAACTTGTAACATGGGACATTTGTACAAACATTAAATTAAAGCTCAGGCAAAAATCTATTTGTGTTTAAATTTGATGATCTATAAGACATAAATCATGTTATATATAATGATGAATGATGGTCATGTGAACATCAACTTTAAAGACAGAGCAAGATAATCCTATTGAGATTAAATTTGATGGTCGCACAACCATTGATAATGGTCACACAAATGTTAAAAGACATCTTGTAGACTGTCAATTTTAAGATTATGAACTAGTCATTGACTTTCAAGCAATGGGTCCTAGTAATATCAATGTTCCTCTCTTGATCATACATCTTAATCCAATTATGAGAGATGATTCAAACAGTTAGAGATTTTGAGGGGTCAACACTAGCACAAGCACATGAAGCTATAGACTGATAGCAAGATCTTATGGATTAACATGCATTCAACACATGACATAAGTGGAGATAAGATTAACATTTCAAAGAAGATCTGATGGCTCATAGAAATCCATATATAGGCATATCGATGGAATATGATGAACTCAAATAGTCAAAAAGAGTTCTGAGTGAGCACATAAGTGACAAGTGTTATATTCACGAAGCTTGTTAGATAGAGACCCAATGAGCGTAAGCTTGTCGTAGTTAATGATCAAGCTTGTTAGATGATCTGATATTTCTTGGTCATTCATTTAGATTTAAATTGATGGAGTAAGATGGTTAATGTGTCAACAAGCCAAGTTGGATTTTGATAACTAATTGAAATGAAGGCAAGCCTAGGGTTTTTGACAAGGGTTGAGAATCCATGTTTGACCATAGAAAGTAAGGTTTTTTAGGGTCATCCCTATGCCATTAAAGCTCATTCCAATGCCATAAAGCAGTCTTGCTAATATAGTAGGATTTGAAGAATATGAAGGGACCACCATTGAAGCTTAATGTGGACCTTTAGTTTGACTTTTTTATGGCTTGTAGGGTTCATTCTTGTGACCATGTTTGATTTTCTAAAGAAGGACTCAGTTTTAATGTAATTTTGACTCTTACAGAGATAAAGTGGGTCTCTTTGGACCTAATGGATTCTAGAAGATGTTTTATGGTCTATGTGTCTATTTTAATATAAGGACTATAGGAAAACCAATGTCCTTATATTAGTTTTCCATCTATATTAGATCTATAAAAATGGATCAAGTATGTGATAAATGCAAAAGGTCTCATTTTTCAACATGGATCTATCATCATCAAAGTAGGTACTCTATAGCCCAAGACATGACATGATTACCAGTATCAAGATTTGAGGATTTGATCCTCATAAGCATGGCAAGTGGACTTAGGTTCTTGAAATCGTGAGTTGGTATTTGGAGAGGTAGTTAGGGGCATTTGATTGTGCTCAAATAGGGATAAATCTTAGAGAGTTAATTTTTTGAGCCAGTAAAAGTAATTTCATGCCACATTTCAAGAGTTTCATAACTTGGGGTGACACTTGTGCTTCCTAATTTTGCATGATCAATTTCACATTCTCTTTTTAGGCACAAGTAACTCATTTTTTTAGCTTGACAAGTGTCCTTGTGACCTTTGGACTTATTTATTCTCCTCTCTCTTAAGTTCTATAAGAACTAGCAATTTTGGCCTTTGTAAAATATCCTCCACTTGAGTATGGTGAAACCCTACTCATTTATATACTATGTATCAATAAATACTACTAATTTTTACCTCTTCCATGACTTTTCATAATGTGTTCACTTGAATGATTGATATTTCTTATGTGATAAATGTTATTTTCTTAACATTATTATCTCATTCTCTCACCTATTTGTAGTTGGAAACTTCTTCTTGTAGGTCATGTGAAGTATTTTATGATGTATCAAGGTTGAGTGAATTAGTCACAACCTCATAATGAAATATTGTTGTGAGAAGATGTAGATTAGAGAAGTGTATGTTTGGTTAGTCCCTTGTTCTCATGTGTAACATATAACTAGTTGGTAGCCATCAACTAATTTGGTGTATCACCTCCTTTAGGAAAGTTTACTTTCAATTTTATCTCCCTTTTCCCTCACAAACATAAGTGTAGTAGTGATTTATAAGTGATACATCAAGCGAGCTAGCCCTGTCTAGAGATTCACCTCATTCTTAGGCTACCCACAGCATGATGCTCCAATTGAATATGGTGAGACCCTACTCATTTTCATGCCATGGATCAATAAATACTACTAATTTTTACATCTTCCATGACTTTTCATAATGTGTTCAATTAAATGATTGATCTTTTTTATGTGATAAATGTTGTTTTCTTAACATTATTGTCTCATTCTCTCACCTATTTGTAGTTGGAAAATTCTTCTTATAGGTCATGTGAAGTGTTTTATGATGTATCAAGGTTGAGTGAGTTAGTCACAACCTCATAATGAAATATTGATGTGAGAAGATGTAGATTAGAGAAGTGTATGTTTTGTTAGTCCCTTGTTATCATGTGTAACATGTAGCTAGTTGGTAGTCATCAAATAATTTGGTGTATCACCTCTTTTAGGATAGTTTAATTTCAATTTTCTCTCCCTTTTCAATCACAAGCATAAGTGTAGTAGTGATCTATAAGTGGTACATCAAGGGAGCTAGACCTGTTTAGAGATTCACCTCATTCTTAGGCTACCCATAGTGTAGAGGTATTTCAATTATGCCACTTGGATGAGGAGAGATGAGACATTTCCTCAAAGGGTGAAAATACAAGTGATAAAAGTAAACTATGTTCCTTGTAATTCTTTTAGTTTGAAGGTGTTATCCCCCAAAATCTTAGCAATCTATTATGGGCTAATCCACAAAGGTGTGAACTTCCCACTCTTTCCTTTTTGTTCTAAGGCTTTGTCATAAAGAAAAACTAGGTCTCCTTATCTAAACACCTTTATCTTTTAATGCTTATCAAACCACCTTTTGACTGTGGTTTAGTGTCTACTAAAGTTGGCAAAAGCTTGTTCTCTTGCATCTTCCATATGTATGATGTCAAGTAGCCTTGAACTTACAAGTTCTTGATCTTCCTCCATGTACTCTTACATGAACATGTAGGTTGGTAGCTTGAGTGTTATGAGAAATATAGGTTCTTGACTATATGCCATCAATAATGGTGATACTTTGAGAGCTTGTTTGACTTTAGTTTTATCTATCCAAAGGGCATACTTAAGTAACTTGTGCCATGTCCTTGGTTTATCATCTATAAACTTCTTTATGGATTTCATTAAGTTCTTATTTGTTTATTCTTGGACTCCATTTCCTTGAGGATAATGTTTTGATGAGAACTTTAGGACAATGTTGTTTTCATATGCCCACTCAGTCATCTCAATGGATACAAAGGCAGATCCATTATCACAAACTAGAGATACAAGTATCCCAAACCTTGTGAATATATTTTCTTTTAAAATTTTGATCACCTCTTTAGTCTTAAATTGCTTGGTTTCCATTTCTTCAGTTCATCTGGTGTAGTATTCAGAAGTAGTCAGAACATACTTATGACCATCTAAGGAATTGGGGTTAATTACCCCCACAAAATCTAGTCCCCATTAAGTAAAGGATTGATTAATCATCACTATCTTTAATGGCATCACTGCCTTAGGCTCTTTAGTATTAAAGATTTGACATGAATGACATTATCTCACATTTTTTTGAACATCCTTGAAGATAATGGGCTAGTAATAACTAGCTATAAGGATCTTGTGGGATATAGTCCTTCCAAATGGATGTCCACTTCCTATATTCTAATGAAAATTTCTCAAGATCTCAGTTGCTTCTTTTTTAGGCACACACCTTAGGTAAATTCCTTCAAATTTATTCCTATACATTACTCCATCCTTGATCATAAAATGAGATGCCTTGAGCCTTAGAGCTCTCTTTTTCTCTCTACTTAACCCTGTAAGATAATATCCATTGATTAGAAAATGAAAAATATGATCATACCAATTATTGGGTTAAGAATTATGTTGTTCTACCTACATAACACTCAATTTGGGATTAGTATTACCAATAAATTAAATTAAACCTTGGAATATTACCAACTTTTCAGTCTTCATCTCTAGATCATATTCTTGGAGAACAGACATCTAATTACCTCTCCTTTCTCCAAGTTCACATTTACTAAACATGATCTTAGTGGCACAGTCTGGTAGTATTACATATACCTTATTTCTAAGAATATAATGCCTAAATTTCTTCACTACCTTGACTAGAGTACAAGCTTGTTTGTTAATAAGAGAATAATTCAATTTAACATTTTTAAAATTATTACTCATGAAAGTAATAGGATGATCGCATCCATCTATCTTCTAAGTTAGGACCACTACAAGTGTATGATCAAAAGCAAAAGAGTAAAGATAAAAGTCTTTAGTAAAGTATGGACTTATTAGTATAGGGGCTTGTCTAATTGATTCTTTGATATCCTTGAAGGCCTTCTTGGTCTCTTCATTCCATGTTATCTTAACATCTTTATTCAACATGTCATTCAAAGGTCTCACTATTTTTTCAAAACCAAAAATAAACTTCCTCACAAAGTTGATATTCCCAAAGAAAGATTTTAGTTATTTTTTGCTATTAGGAGGTTCTATTTTAGATATGGTATCTAGTCTATTTGGGTCTATATAAATCTCCTCCTTAGTTATAACATGTCATAATAATTTTCCCTCAGTAACATACAAAATAATTTTCTTTGGATTTAGAGAAATTCCATACCTTCTACACCTTTCAAATACCTATTGTAAGTGCATGATGTGATATTTTCTATTCTTTGAAAAGATAGTTAAGTCATCCATGTAGATGATAATTTATTTACCTATCAGCCCCTTAAAATCATGTTCCATTGCTCTTTATAAATTTGCACCTATATTTATTAGTCCAAAGGGCATCTTTTTGTAGGTAAAGGTGCCCCACTTAATAGTGAATGTAGTTTTTAGTTTATCCTCCTTGTTCACAAGCACTTAGTTATATCCTAAAAACCATCAAGGGAGGACATCATTACATAAAACACTAAAAATTTGGATTACTTGGTCAAGAGAAGGTAGGGGATAATTATCCTTTTCAGATGCTCTATTTAGAATTCTAAAGAAATGCACAATCTAATTTCACTTTTTTTCTTCCTAACTGGTACAAGGATAGCTACCCAAGTGAAATTTGTAATGGGAAACACTATCTTAGCATCAATTAACTTCTTGACCTCTTTGTATATCATTGGTTCTAGAATAGGGTTAACTGGTCTTTATTTTTGCCTAAAAAGTTTATAGACTTCTTTCAATGATATGGTGTGGGTTATTACCTTAGGATCAAAGATCTTTAAGTCATCATAGGACCATGATATTAAATCCCTATACTTGGTCATCAAATATTTGGCTCTCTTAGTTTTAATGCTTGTGTAGGTTGTAGCAATGTTCACTAGCTAAGGTTGACCTTGGGAACCTAGATCTATTACATTATAGTCTTTCCTATCTACTTTGGGAATCTTGACAATCTCAGCTAGTTGTCAAAATCTATCGATCTCTCTAATGTTATTATCCCTTTTATAATCTTATTTTCATTCATCTAAATTACCTTGTAATCAAGCTTGTCTATAACTTCATCATCATTAAGGGCATTTTTATTGACCTCATCGATGATGTGAGCCTCAAATGCCCTTAAGCTAGTCATGAAGTCTATGAACTCTTGATTATCACTAAATAATTGAAAGTGGTTGACATTATTTGGTACTGAGGGATATGGGACTAATTCAATGGTAAGGCTTTATAACTTATAACTTTGATCAGGCATAAGGTTAGATGTAGCTAAAGTAGGTTCATTAGCAACCTTGTTTCCTTCCCTAGGAATTGACACAATATTGAAAGCATTAAAACATTCATTTAAGTCCCATACTCTAAACTTATACTTATTAAGATAAGACAAATTACATTAATATTTACTCTTAACCTCATTAACTACTAGTTTAGAATCACTAAAAACTAATGGTTCTTTGACCTTGTGTTTGATTGTAAATTGTAATCCAAGAATAAGTGCTTTATACTATGTAAAATTATTGGTGCATGGGAACTAAAGTTTTTAAGATTCATTGTATTATTTCCCAATGGGATTGATTAATACTACTCCTACTCCAGAACTTGATTTACATATAGCACCACCAGAATATAAATTCCATAATCCAAGCATTGCATGAGAAGTTTTGGAGTTACATACCTTTGTGGTGTTAAGAGTGTAAACACCTAGATCTGAGTTAACTATGTTAACCTTCTCATTGGTTTTATTTTACTTGGTGATCATATGCCTCATCTTGAGATCCATTTCTATTATGATCTGATTTGGAACTCCCTTCCATGGAAGCCACATATGGAAATAATTAGTAGACATGTAACCATTCAGAAATTTGGTCCAATCTTTACTTAGCAACATCCCATATGCATCAGGAATATATACCACTTGGATGTCAATGAAATATTGTATCCTTGGCTTAGAAGCAATCTACATGTGAACATTCAATAATTCACCAATTACTTTCACCCTAGATTTATCTAATTGTGTCACAACTCTATCAAATTTAATGAGAGTCAAACCAAGTTTCTCACAAATAAATTTAGGCATGATGTTAGCAGATGCACAAGAGTATAAAAAATAGTTATGCAAATTCTTACCAAATATCTTGACTATAAGAAGGAAGTGGGGAACATCTAGTTTACTTTTGTGTATTGTAATGTTAGCATGTGTAGACTTTTATGGTTTTCTAGAATTTTTAGACAAATATTCCAACAACAGATCCTTTTGATCAGTAATCTAAGTCAATTCATGTAAATTCATGTTAGATTTTATCTTTTTCATGTCATTTACTATATTATATCCATCCCTATTAGAAGAATTAGATGTATCAACATTAGGTTTAGAGGCACTTCCCTCATGAGGCTCTAGATTATTATTTGATGTAGTATCAAGAGGAGTGTCAAAATTATTTGGTGGAGTTGAGGTAGTCAAATGTTGTTTCTAATCCATGTTCCTTAGAGGATAGGTATTCTTTATATATTGTTGAAAATCATGGATCTCTTCAAGAATATATTTGGTCTCAATCTCTTCTTAGAATGGGAACTCAAATGTTTCCACCATGAGAGTTGAATTAGTAGATTTGGATGACCTTGAATAACTTGAGGTACCTACACCATTTTATTTATTATGGGAAACTTCAAAAGTGTGTAACTCTTCTTGAAAAGCTTCAAAAGCATTACAAAATTCTAGACAATCACAATCTAATTCACCATGTTTTGAAGTACAATGAACTCTAAAATAATCAAGCAAAGCTACATCACCAAGATTTATATCAGGAACATTCTTATTGGTGGATGATTCATTGTTATGGTTGTTTTTATTATTTTGGAATATATTTGAAGGCATCTTAAACCTTTAGAAAAATAATTTCTTGTTGGAACTTTCCCCAGTATTACCAACTTGATTATGCAATTGAAGAAATTCAGTACTTAGCTTTTAAACTATCCTTAAGATAGAGTCATTTTAATTCTTGGGTGCCTCAAAATTATGGACTTGAGTATTGCTACTGGCTATAGGCATCAAAGCTCTTTGGTATTTTGGACTAGATCTACTAGCAACATTGTTCAAGAATCCTAGGTTTTGGCCAGGATGTGCATTGTTCAAAGGCAATTAGTTAAAAACCAGAAGCTATTTTAAGGTAGGCATATTTTTATTGGTATTATGAATGACATTTAGAATAGGAAAATTTGGAATAATGTTGGTAATATTGTATGCCATTTGGCCTTGGGGTTGTATATGATCATTAATGTTCACAGCTTCAGCATAAGCTAAGGCTAATGTATTAATGAAATAAGCAGATCTTTTGAGAAACATAGAATTCATGGGATCCAAGGCATCCTTATATATCTCTAAGGCTAAAGCATCGTCAGGTATGTAAGGATATATTATTCTATTGAACATTTTCTAAAATTTATCATTGAAGCACTTATGGGCTCATTTGAGTCTCTTTTGACTGTGGTAAACTGTTGGTAAAGGATACATGGACTAATGGTTTTTCTAAACTAATCAATGAAGTAATTATTAAAATAATTATATCTAGCTATGTAGTTTTTAGGAAGATTAAGGAACCATTAATATGTAGCATCTTTGAAATTAAATGGAAATAGTCTACATGTTACATCTTCATGAACACCATTCAAAATTCTTAAAGTAGATTTGTAGCTTTTAATGTGTTCTTCGGTAGTTACAACACCATTTGAACTAAAAGTAGGAAAATACATTTTAGGATTATGAGGAAGGTCATGTACCAGACTTAGCACATTGATTGAAGAACCACTAAACAATACATACCTTAATAGGGATTAAACATAGGAGCACCTTAAATTGGTGATGTTGGTTGAGATTTTGAAAGTCTACGCTTACCTTTGTCTCACCTAGCTCTCCTATGGACTTCTAATGAAATAAGTGGAACCCTTGTCTCTAAACATGACATGGTCCTTATCCTTGGAAATTTTAGCTTGATAGCTTTGAACCATGTTTGAAATATAATGTGTAACTCTTATCTTTACAAATAATGATGATTAGACTTGCACATTAAGCAAATTTTTCATAAATATGTATAAAAAATGGAAAAGGACATGAATATTTAACTAAATTATCTCAAATATGTGTCTAAACACATAAATATGAATGATCTTTACACATTTCAAGCTCAAATAAACTAAAATTTATAGAGATATATCAATATTTGAACAAAACAACTATTAATAACCTTAAACACCTTGGATTCATAGATCTTAATCTATCTTTACCACAATCAAATATCAAACTTCAAAGAATGTATATCTCTATCTAAATAATCACAAAGACTGGCCTAAAACCATTAAGATTAGTGATCTTTATATAAATATGCTAAAAGAAGCATAAATATACAAATAATACATCAATCCTTAAATATAATTCACCAAAATTAACAAAGACATTGCAAATTTTCAAATATTTAACTGGCGCTCCTTATAGCACTAGTAGATTCATCCCTATTGATGCCTAAATATGTATCATAAGTTTTTCTTAAGTGTTTAATAAATAATACTCATTTTTGAATCCATAGAATCTAATGCATGAGTTACATGTTGTGATAATCTTGTTATCCTTGGTGGAATAGAGGCAGAACAAGTTGATTGTTTCACAAATTTATATTAGTTGGTGGTTAGGAGCCATCATGGCTTGATAGTTAATATTTTATTTAGAAGATGATCTATGCTATTTAAAGTTAATTATACTCAAAACCTAAGTCTAAATTTAAAATAATATGAGTATTCAAAATGAATCTAATATAAGGTAAATTGATAAAAAAAAAAGGAGCAAAAATAAGGGTAGGGAAAAAAATTTAAGTGTTGTTGATATTTGTTTCAAAAATTATGACAAATTTATAATTTCATATGAACATGCATTTAACCAATGTGTAACATGAAGTAGCATAAGCTCAAATCCTATCACAATCAGGCAAACATCTAAGGAAGGTATGAAAAGATGAAAATAAGAACAAGATTTACTTTAAGAATTTTACCCCTACAAGCAAATAAAATTAGCCCAGATGCAAGAAGAGTAAAGAAAGCAAAGTAAACCTAAGAAATGTTAACTAATCTAGCATTGGCACAAATTAGTAGCTCTGAATTAAAAGTTGAAATTCAAAATTCATAAGAACCATTCAAATTTGAATATGAGACCAAACAATTGAGAGAGAAATCATGATATCAATTCACACAAGAAAAAATAAACAAACTTTTTACAACTCCTTGCTTATATTAATTTTCTCATCAATTACAAATGGTTTTTATCTCTAAAAACTCTCTCCCCTTTACAATTGGCAATACCTCTTTATATAGGCAATTCATGAGGTATGTCGGTCAGTAATGACAAATCACATTTATACATGTGTATAGGAAAACTATCCTTTATGTTACATTCTAGAAAAAATGACCTTTTCTAATATACTGACCTATAGGCAATGTACTTTATAGGTTGTACATGACTTTACAAGAAGAATATTCTTTTTCAAAATATATAATTCTAGTTACAAAAGAATATTTATAATCCAATTAACTATGGGACCCTTTGGCCATTGAAATACCCTATTGTTGTTGTCTTCCACGAAAGATCTTCATTCTATAATGTTGTTCATTGTTCATTTAGAGATCAACAATAGGTCTCATGAATAATTATCTTTTTTTACTCTCTAAGCTCTTGAGATCTTATCATCCCTTTTCAAAGCCTACTTGATGCTCTTAGCATCTCCTATCTCTTCCTCAAATGACAAAATTAGGTTCATGATCTTCTTATTATCAGCCCCTATCTTCCCCTGACCTTGGTCCCTTACCTCCTGAATGAATTGAGGGGTTCTATGCTTGAACTCATTATCAGTGATAAATCCCAAAGGACTAAGTGAGGTGTGCTCTTTGATTAAGTTATCTAATATGCATATCATCTTATCTTCTTGCTATTTGAGGTCCTTATAAATGTCTTCCATCCACTTGGACTAACTTCTTAGGGCTTTGATTTTGTCTACCAATACAGCCATAGCCATATTTAAATTGGCTAGACTGACTATCTTGAATTTAAGGACTTAATTCTTGGTCAAGCGTTTGATCAAGCCTTTCACTTGATAACTTGAAGCCTACCATTGGCCAACTTGGCCTATAGTCATAGAATTTTTCTCACTTATTGCCTCTTATTTGGTTTTGATTAACTTTAAGGAATTGAATAAGTCAATCATGGTGTCTTCCTATAGCTTGAATCTATCTTCTTGGATTGAAAAGATAGCTTGTTATTTCAAATTTTATTCTATTGCAAGATGCCTTTGATCATTATAGTAGAGCCTCCTTGTAGACATGTTTTTCTCTTGTGATGGGCTACTAGTTCTCAATGATCCAAAACAAGCTCAACCAATTATTGCCCCTTGTATTTAGAGTTGTGGAATCAAATTGTGTGTCTTTGAAAACCCTCTCTTCTATATCTAAAATCAGATAAAAAGCTCCACATCTACCCTTTAAACACTTTTTTAGGCTGTCATGGCTATGGGATTCTCCAGATTACTTAATAATGGTTTGCAGTTCAATTCTAGATCAAATTATCCTTGCATAAGTGATAATTAAACTTCCTTAGTTTAATTATAACAAGCATAGGGTCTAATTAGGATTTTTGTGCTTACAAGGGCTTTCTTGAAGTTTTTTACAATGCCCTAATAGAGGTAGCTATTTCAACTTATGTGAGCTTCATGATTTAAATCCTAATTGGATTGCATACTTATACCCTTGCATTTATTAGGTCTATAAAATCTTTAACTTGCCATATTATACTTATGTGGCATCACTATGGCATCCATATGACATTTTTGTAGCATTTTGCTCATTAATATTTAAAATGTGACCATTATCTTTTGAAAATTCCATCTTGATCTTGGACTATTGGATTCTTTTTTGCATAGATCAGTGCAAACCATTGATCTTAATCTAAAATATTGAATGCCATTGGTTGCTTGTTATGTTCCCCATGGTTATGACACTTGTCACTTCTGTATTCGCTCTGAGTTTTGTTTAAATGTCAACATTGATCTTGAATTATTGATCTTGTTTACATGGATCAATTATACTCCATTGATCTTGATATACTTAATTATGCCTCATATTCTATGGATCATTGATTAGAATGTGTACGCTCATTTACATACTATTAATCTTTGAAATTTTCTCAAGATTTAATTTGTGGCTCATAGTTATGCCATGTGTCATCTCTATGTTCATCCTTAGAATTATTGACTTTTTAACATCTGTTATGCACTGTTAGATCATATTCACCCAAGTAAACATGCTCCATTAGATTTTGATCTGTAAGGTCAAATTTCATTGGTTGTTGAGTGTTTGTTGGTTGTGAGTGTGACACTTATTACCCTCTCACTTATCCTAGGGCTCCATTGAAGTATTGACTCAATACAAGTCAATATATCAATCTTGCCTAAGAAAACACATACCATTTATCTTTAGAATTTTCTTAAACTTTAACTTAGATTTGGGGCTTGAATTTTCAACTTTAATCTTGAGCCATTGGATCTCGATCTCCTGAGAAAATGTAAACCATTGATCCTACATATAATAAAATAATTAAGTCAAAACTTGGGTAATATAAAGAAATTAGGGTAAAGTCTTAAGACTAATGTTTTTATTCATGTTAATAAACACAAATTAAAACCTTAGGATTAAATCTTAATCTATGTTTAAAACATAGTGAAAGGGGACCATGTGATTAGTTAGACCCTGCTAATAATGAAATAGACCAAGGGGCCATGGGACATATTGGGACCAAGCATAATGTTTTTAGACTAAGGTTTGGTCATGTTTAAAATCATGACTAAGCCTTAGGATAAGAATTAAGATAATTTTATGGTTCAATTAATTATTCCCACATAAATTGATCCTGCAAAAATTTGAATTTATTTCAAAAGGGACCTAGGTTAAAACCTTATACTAGGGTTTTGAAAATAGATTCAATTAATCTTTGATAGATGAAAGGCTAGTAAAAGATTAATTTAACATTGAAGCACAAAACCCTAAGCATGTTCATTCCCAAATGAGATTCCATTGAACTTGTAATATAGAAACATAGTCAACAATCATTAGCAACATTAGAAGGGGTAAAACCATGATCACTTGAAACCATGTTAATTAATGCAAATGAGAACCAGGTATGGATGATCTTCAAATAAAGATAATGTGGAAACCTATTAGTGGTACTATAATCAAGTGATTTTTCAATTTTAAGGTACAAATTTGTATAATTTGAAACAAGGGTCCCCATTTTCTATAGTCATTTGGTATGAATACTTTAGTAGTCAGCAGGTCCGTTTATGGATACTTATACATGATACATGATATTTTCATTTGTTAGGTATTTTTGGAAGGTAGAATTTGTCTATCTTATGTGACTTTACTTGTATGATTGTATTAATGCGTTGATCCTTAAACTTTTGAATCTTTTGACCTAATGCCTCACAATTATTTATTCCATGTCCAATTATTATATGATAACTACAATATGAATTCCATTATTTATTTGATAAATTATCCACATATTGATGTCTATCAGAAGTTAGAATGATCAAAGTATTTTCTAGTAACATTTGTAATATAGCACTTAAATTATTTTGTAAACTAGTTACTTGTAATTTTGTATCTTGATATGTAAAAATTCTTGTTTCCATGAATTCTATATTGTTCATTGAACCTTGCATAAGTGTTGGATATTTTTCATAAATATATTGTGTGATGTGTATTACTTCTTGTGATCAAGTCATAATTATAAATAACAAAATTTGGTATAAACTATGTTTCAAAGTACTTTTAGGCAACTTTGTAGGCATAGATCTCAAATGAGGAACTAAGTACTTAATGGCACATTTATTGTATTCTCTTAATCATTTTACTTATTTTATTTTTATATATCACACCTTTCTCCTTTCATCATCATCTTGATTTACCATATTGTAGATATCTCTAGCCCTTTCTTTTATCGTAGAGTATTTTTAGGCCTTGGGTCAGTTTCATCATTTAAGATCAATATCAACTGTTGATACTAATAGAAGATGATGAAAATGACCTAAGCATATTTTTAAATTCTTTTAGGTGTGTTTCACTTTATGACTAGTGTTTGTGCACATTTGACATTCTTTGGGTCAGCTTTTGTACACCATTAGGTCCTTAATTCAAACTTAGAGGTTCTTATATACAAAGTCATTGTAAGATATTGTGGATAAGCACTTTACATTATCAAGATCTAGACAAGATTACATATTACACTTAATGAATTATTAGAGATAAATCTAAAGTTTATAAAGGTTAAATTACATTTGTATGATTATACCAAGGGAAAGATATGAGAAATAACATCTAGGTTTGCATTAATAGTTACAAACTTAAACATTAGTGAGATAACTACATTCTAGTTTGAGCCCTCTTTGAAGTACATGACACTAAGTGAAGCTCTTGGTTAGTCAACAAGGATTTATTAAGGTTATTACAACTCAAACCTTTCATCCAACATCCCCATTTGATATTAGATTACTTGTGTATAACTAACATTTTATTATACATCTGCATTCACATGATTTTGAATTTGCTAAAAGGTTAAAATAGGAATTACAGACATAAGATCATCATCTTAAAATAAAACAATAGCTCTCTATGTGCTTTAGGTTAGTAGAAACTATAGATATTGACCTAATTTGATGGAAGTGACTAACATATAACAAGCAATAATGAACCATATATAGAGAATTTACATAGTCATGAGATGTGGCATTCAGATGGTGAGAATTCAGAACAATGTGATAAATAATATAACAGCCTCATTACCTCTTATTGTATATTTATTGTTATATTTATCATATGCCACTTATGAATCATTTTTAAGCATTTTACATTTAGACGTATGCTTGAATTCCATATTTAGTAATCTAAATTATTCTAATAGTTTATATCCTACTAATATTTCTAAAACTAAAGGTAAAACATATTGGTGATCCTGTATATTGATCGAACCTTGTCAAACCCTACATTTTCACTAGGGTTTCACATTTATAGGGTTTTATATTTAAACCCTAGGGTTTCCATCTCCAAAATCCTAGTACCTCATTTCTTGCTTACCTATTCATCTTAGGCCTTCTTTATATCTCAAAAGATTTTTTAAGGCCTAATTAATCCAAAATGGAGAACTAATAAAAAATTCCTAATAATTCTCATCATGTGGAGTCATTGTTATCTGTCAATTCCATCCCTTATCTTTATGATAATGAATAGACTAATATCCAAACATGTGTGAGAAATAATGATAATTATATACATGAAGAATATAACTGTGAAATATTTGATTATGTATTATGAATATCAAGAGCATTGGTACAATAGTAAAGATTATGGTGAAGAATAAAATGAACACACTAATCTTGAAGTAGAAGAACCTACTACCCCAAATTATTTTTTTCATTCTTATTTAAATCATATAGTAGAACAAGAGAAGATGAATAATAATAAATATATTCATGTTCTTAACATGTCCCATGGGATAAATTATGAGGAAGTTACTTATAGTACACCTCGTTTATCTTTAAAATTTTCCACTGCGATTCATCACATTAATCATTATAAAATGCAAAGGCATAATCCCTACATATAAATGTAAAAATAATGTGAAACTCATATTTATATAAATGATAAAAGAATATATAATTCTCTCTCTAGAAATGATAAAATAATGTGAAATTCCTCTCTAGAAATGGAAAAGGAATATGGAATACCTTTCCTCTATAAATAGAAAAAGAACGTGAAATTAATTCTCGCTCTCTATAAAGTCCAAATGATACAAAAACTTGATGATTATTTCTCCTCTCTTGGAATACCATGTCTAAATATCTCTTACATGAGCCGTCTATTGAAATAAAATGTTGATGAACTTCTATGTAATTATATTCTTGTTATATGCAATGATAAATCTTCAGAATGTGAATGTATGGAATATAATGTTAGAAATAACCATGATAACTCTTTTCAACCTATGTCCAGTGTAAAAAATATCATTCCTAGACCTTATTCACTCATTTGTAATAGTGTACCTATGGCAACCTATAATAATAAGATACAACCATTGAATGAACCTCTTAAGGATCTTAACATACCTTCCCAAGTATTCATATCCTTAATGCATGTTGTGGGTGCCTTGTAACATAAAATACAACATTTAACCTTAGAAAGCAAAGCATAACATGCTTGGGTTGACTCTAATGCTATGTATAAAAACCCAATTGTGTGTAATATTATAAATGAAAAATTACCTCATAATTTCCTCATGCCTACATTTTATATGTTTGATGGAAGTAGTGATCCTTATCACAATATTAGAGACTCTAAAGATTCTATGAAAAAATGTGATAGTAGTCAAATTTTACTAAAAGTGTTTCCAAACTTGTAATTGGAAATATTTTAGACTGGTTTCATTTTTTTCCTAGTTGGTCTCTACACTCCTATATTGAGTTAGAAGAGACATTTTAATGCGATAAATTAAAAATAAGGGATCAAGGGTTACATATGAATGTTTACCCTCTCTTTATCAAGGAAAATTAGAGTCATTTTGTGATTATATTTTATGATTCAAGACTTATATACACTATTTGATATATATATATATATATATATATATATATATATATATATATATATATATATATATATATATATATATATATATATATATATATATATATATATGTATGTATGTATGTATGTATGTATGTATGTATGTATGTATGTATGTATGTATGTATGTATGTATGTATGTATGTATGTATGTATGTATGTATGTACATACATACATACATACATACATATATAATAGGGGTCTCATTTATCCTCTCAAATTAAAGCTACTTTATTACACTTGTGATTCATTTCAAGCTCTTTGTGATAAGAATATTGCACTAGAAGAGGAATTTGTACTCAATCCAAATCCCAAGAAATTAGATGAAGACATTAATTTACAACAAGACATCCCACAAAAGGAATTCAAAAAAAATATTCAATTTCTTAAGGAAAAGATTACAATCAACAAAAATCATTTCAAAGTCCCAAATAAAGTGAAAGAATCAATTTACAAAGCAACACCTAAAGTGAACAAACCCATTTCCAATAAGCATCAACCACTCAAGTTTAGTAGTATCAGAGATTAACCACATGATATTCTACATATGTTATTGGAAAATAAGTTAATACTTATACCTCACAACTATCATCAATCTCCTCATCATCTTGAGAAAGTAAAAGGCAAACCATTTTGCATTTATTTAGTTATTAATGGACATCAATACAATGACTATTATGTATTAAAATAAAATATCACACAACTTGTATATAAAGGGTTATTACATTTATAAAATTTGAAATTCAGTGTATAATATCCCCTTCTCCATATTATTCTAGTAATCATTCAATGAATACTGAGATTGTTATTAATTTGACTTGTCAAGGTCAAATGACTACCCTTATCATTCGAAACTTTCCTAAATCTCATCAATATCCTTTAAAGTTGGTCAAATCAAGAAATTGTGGGATAAAAATCACTAATTTTGGTCAAAAATGGATTGTAAATGGGTCATTATCATTTCAAAAGAGCATTGTCAAGTTCAAATATGTAGACAATCCATGCACAGGGATCAATTTTGAGAGAAAATTGAACATTCTAAGAGGTTCAGGTGGTTTTAGGAGCCCAAATTTTATACACAAGGTCATCATGGGTTGGATATAATTTTTAAAAGGTTAATTTCCATTGTAAAATTGGAGGTACTTTCTATTTTGTAACAGTCCTTAGCATGTACATTGGAGATCACCATTAGAGTAGGCATCATTTTGGAGTGCCAAAAAGATTTATAAGTCCAAGTAAAAGTTTAAAAATAATGGGATGATGTTTTTACATCATAATCAGATATTTAAAAAAATTTAAAACTCTAAATTTTAAGCAAACCATGCTCATACAGGGTTTTGCAAGCAAACAGGCATATTGACCAAAAAGGGGTTTTTTTTAATATTCAAGAAAAATGTAATTTCAAAGTGTTTTTATATCATGGTAAATACCCCATCATGATTTTTTCTATCATTTTAAAAATTTTGAATATTTATTTTCATTTAGGTGAAATTTTCATTTTTTTAGTTCTAGACACCCTTCCTAACCTCCCATTCAGATGCTCATATCTTCCACCACATGTGGATTTTAGATGAATTATATTATTATGTTTTGATTAATAATATTTAATTATAATTCATGAAAATTTTATACTATTTTAGTATCTTTTATTTATGAATAATCATTAAGAGTGTAGGCAGCTTAGAATGCAGTCAAACCCCCATAAGCAGATTTCTCCACATGGTAATTTTTTATATATTTTGAATGGGAACCCAATATTTTTAGGGATGTTATGAGGGTTTTTTTTATAAAAATAAATTAAAAATTTATATAATTTTGAGGTCTATATTTCATGAACCATCATTTTGAAAATTTAACTACAAAGCCCGCCTAAACCTTCAAAAAACTAGTTTTGAAAAAAGTTGATTTTATTTCCATAAAATCATATTTTATAAAACTAAAACATTTTAAATATTTAATTAAAATTAGATATTATTCCATAAATGTTGATTTTATGCATGGAGATGTATGGATGAGGGCATAAATCATGTTTTTATGGAAAAAAGCATGTAAAATGAATCAAAGGATACTTAAATGAAATATAATAAATTTATATAATATCCTAAGACTTTTTATTCATCTTAAAATTTTATTTTTGTCATAAATAATCCTATAAGTTTCCAAACCAACTCAATCAAAATGGCCAGTCTGCAAGAAAATGGAGTAAAATAGGCCCAGTCAACCCTGTTGACTGAATGGTAAGTGTTTTCTCATTAAAATAAAATATATTATGATGATAAAAGTTTTTAAAGATATATTTAATTATTTTTTTAGGTTTCATGGAATATTTTTTCAATTTTAATGGAGTCCAAATGCAAGAAGATAGGCTATTAGTCCTAATTCGCCTAATAGGCCTAATTGGTCAATCAAACAAGTAAGTAATGGCATTGAAAAATTATCAAATGAATTAATTTTGGAGTTACCACATGGAATATATGTTTTTTAAGTGGATATATAATTCTCATGTTAATCTATAAGTTTCAATTCATGCAAATTGAGTTCAAGTTGAGTTAACTAGTCCTTAAAGGTCAAATCTCTTCAGTTTCATGCATCTCCCATACTTTTCATGAAAGATAAAGAATTTAAATAACTTAAAATATATTTAAATATGGATTTGTATTCCAATTTATGGCATTTTTTCATTCCATTAAGGGTTAAAATTCAACATGGGCCCACCACTTCTTAATTATATGCTAAAAATGAAGAACATGCAATTTTTGAAGAATTGAAAGATTTTAAAGTCTTTATTTAATATTGTAAAAGGATTTTATCCTTATTTTAACTCAAATAAGACTAATAATTCTCTTTTCCACGTGATGTTTTCTTTATTTAAGGTTTTAGACTTATATATTGGCTTTTTGAAGCCATTTTTCAAAAAAAATCTTGAAGCAGAGAAGAAATTGTAATTGACACCATTTTTATCAAATAAAGAAGATTTTTATTGCATATGAGTTTGATATCAAAATAGAGTGTATTTTGAATGTGTAATAGCATAAAAGTGAGATATATGTCCCCTTTTTATAGGTACTCTCCACACCTACTATGAAAATCTCACCCTCTATACGTCATTTGAAGAGATAGGATAGAATTTTGCAATCCAAAATCCTCTCAATCCTTCATCTAAAATACTAATGTTTAGGGGAAATTTAAAGACTTCCTATTGATTTATATGTGTTCCTTAATTTTAATATATTTTATAAAATACAAATAATTTAGGTGCATCACCCAATTATATATTATTTTCTATTTTAGTTTCTTTCTCCCTTTTGATTCCAATAAAATCAAAATAATTGAGTTTTAATAGATAAATCTTAAGGGAACTAGCCCTCTCTGGAGGTTCTTCTCAGAATAAAGTCACCCACACTCTAAGAAGATCCAATTGTATCAGCAAGAGTGAGGATGTGTTTTACACATCTTCAAGTAGGGTGCACTCTAGAGTGATAACAGTTTATGGCACGCTCAATGGGATATTCATTCTACGCACTAGCCTTTGGAGGCATCCAAAAGATTAGTTCAAATTTTAGGCACTCAAAGCTAGTTATGAACAGCAGGTATCATTTGAATATTGATTAATTTTATTATTTGTCTTACTAATGGTCTCAAATGGCTTTTTTTAGTATGGATCCATATTATCCTCACTATGATCAGTATGACCAACCACACTATGATCCTCACCAAGAGTATGAGGATTTATATCAGTCATATATGTAAGAGTACTACCCTAATCCTTCCTATGAATAACCATTATATCATAATACTAACCCTTATTTATCTTCTCATGATCCATCCTACCCATCTAGCCAACCTAATCATGGTCATTTTGCAGCTACCCAATCCATACCAGCAATTAAAAAAACTTTAGTGAGCCTTAAAAAATATGCACTAGAGCTGCACTCACAAAGCTATTATGGCCAAGATACTCCTACTCACTAGATCCATCATCTGAGAGAGTCATTACAACAAATAAAAGAACAATGGAAACCTATTGAGAGGGCAAATTGGGTTAATCTCACTAGTGAGATGATGGATGTAGGTGGTTATATTCAAAGTATTGAAGATAAACTAAAAGGCCTTAAAGAACAACAAGTTCAGCCTCACTCTTATTATATGCCATCCATTCCTTCTCAAGAGACCATTCCAAG
Source organism: Torreya grandis (assembly GCA_037957365.1). Classification (NCBI taxonomy): domain Eukaryota; kingdom Viridiplantae; phylum Streptophyta; class Pinopsida; order Cupressales; family Taxaceae; genus Torreya; species Torreya grandis. The sequence continues at coordinate 908,168 of JARHVA010002874.1, forward strand.
AGCCCTTTTGATTTTACCAAATTCTTCATATGTTTCTCAATCCTTCCCTTCTTGGAGTTCTATCCAAGAGAACTATCAAAGAAAGAAGGAGATTGTTATGGTACATCCTATTGTTGAGATCACTAACCACTTTAAAGAGAAGATATTTTAGAAGAATATTGATAAGCAAATCAAAGAGTTGGAGTTGAAGACAAGGAAAGAGGAGGAGAACCAGAATCAAAAGGTTAAAAAAGAGTCTTTATCTTTCCCATCTTGGAACCAAATCATGAGATTGTTATGACATAGCCTATTACTGAGATCATTGACCACTTTAAAGAGAAGATATTTTAGAAGAATATTGATAAGTAGATAAGAGAGTTGGAGTTGAAGATAAGGAAAGAGGAGGAGAACCAGAAGTAAAAGGTTAAAAAAGAGCCTTTATCTTTCCCATCTTGGAACCAAATCATGGAGTTAAGCAATAAAGAGGAATAATCAAGCATCATTCAAGATGTTGAATTCAAGAAAGAGATCATTCAGCCTTCATCTCTTCCTCCTTAGAAGCCTAATCCTTTCCTTCATGGAAAGCCATTCAAGAAAAAGTGTAGCAAAGAGATGAGGTGAAGGTGATCCAAGAGGATGCAGCCAAAGAGACAAAAAATAAAAGTGACTTGAGTGATCAAGAAGAAGAAATCATACTTGGGACACCACTTGGCAAGGACAAAAATGATTTAGTTTTCCATGATGAAAAAGAAGAGGAGTTGCAAGAGGATTATCAAGAGTTTGTAGTAGCTAAAAAAGATGAAGTACAAACATTTTTTTCTTCAAAAGGCATCCATGAAGACAACTCACATAGAGACATTTTTGAGATGGAGAATATTCCTAATAAAGATGAGACAAGTGTAGCAAATCAAGAAATTTCATTTGACTTCATCTAAAAGGTAGAAATATGTGATCAACATGTTTCAAATGGTAAGAATATTGATGAATTTCATGTTTTCTCTGTTGATCATGATGAAGAAGCTTTTTGGGATGACTTGAAGAGTTTTCGTGCAAAATTTGATGGTCCATCTCCACCCCAAGTGGCTATTGATGAATGTCTTGTAAAGAGTACTATTACAGCTATTCATCAAGAAGAAATTAAATTCATATTACAGCCATGTTTGGATGCTTATCAAGGATCTAAAGACTTTGACAAATTATCACTTCAAATGGAGTCAAATGAAGACATCAATCTAGGTATATTAGCTGAATTGTCAATACAATCATTGAATGAGAATGTGTCAAATCATGATCAACCTATGAATGAGGTAAAGATAGCATTTTTGATTTAACAAAGAAAAATATGGGAGGAAGATTATTGGATATTATATCCATATCTTTAATCCATACACCTGATAATGGAATTTGGAGGCCTAGCTACATCATCCAAAACATATGAACATATAAGTGATCCCATTTGCAGAAGAGAGCTATCAAAAGGAAGCAAATACGTTTCAAAGTTCCATAGTGCATCAAATAGCTTTCCATTTGATCCAAGAGAGTTAGTAAGGTAGAGGTTAGTTTTTAAATAATAGACTCTTTGTGTTTCATTCCTCTAAGTGCATATCTACACATGCTTTCAACAGTTGTTTTTTCCTTTTCATGTTGCTGTCCTTTCCTCTAAGTGCACATGTGCACATGTTTATTGTCTTATTTGTGTCTTTGCCCATAAAAGATCTTCCAATATTCAATGTATATCAAAGTATACCCTTGTTAGATTTTTTGAGTTCTTTGACCATCAAGCTGGTCAACTCCTAAAATTCACCAAAATTGTTATTGATTTGACTTGTCAAGGTCAAATTACTACCCTTATCATTTGAAAATTTCTTTAATCTCACCAATATCCCTTTAAATTTGGTCAAATCAAGGAATTGTGAGATAAAAGTCATTAATTTTGTTTTAAAATATCAAAAATCAATTGTAAATGGGTCATTATCATTTCAAAAGAACATTGTCTAGTTTAAATATGTAGACAATCCATGCACAAAGATCAATTTTAAGAGAAAATTAATAATTCTGAGAGTTTCAGGTGGTTTCAGGACCTCAAATTTTATACACAAGGTCATCATGGGTTGGAGAACCTTATAAAAAAAATTATATCCATTATAAAAGTGGAGATACTTGATTTTTTGTAACAGTCCTTAGCATGTCCGTTGGAGATCACCATTGGAGTAGGCATCATTCTAGAGTGCCACAGAGGTTTCTAAGTCTAGATAAAAGTTTTAAAATAATTTTATGATGTTTTTACATCATAATAATACCTTTAAATAGTTTTAAAACTCTAAATTTTAAGTAAACATGCTCATATAGGCTTTTGCAAGCAAACAGGCATATTGGCCAAAAAGGGTTTTTTTTTTAATATTAAAGAAAAATGTGATTTCAAAGTGTTTTGATAGCATGTTAAATACCCCATGATAATTTTTTCAGGTATTTTGAAAAATTTGAAGAGTTATTTTCATTTTGGTGAAATTTTCATTTTTTTAGTTCTAGACACCCTTCTTAGCCTCCTATTCAAATGCTCATATCTTTCACCACGTGTATATTTTGGATGAATGATCTTATTATGTTTTATTTAATAATATTTAATTATAATTAATGAAAAATTTAGACCATTTTATTGGTTTTTATTTATGAACAATCATTAAGAGTGTAGGTAGCTCAAAATACAGTCAAAACCCCACAAGCAGATTTCTCCACATGGTAAATTTTTATATATTTTGAATGGGAACCCAATATTTTAAATTATGTTTGGGGGGTCAATTTTATAAACATAAATAGAAAAAAATTGTGATTTAGAGGTCTGTACTTTATCAACCATCATTTTGAAAATTCAGCTTCAAAGCCCACCTAAACCTTTAAAAAACTAGTTTTTCAAAAAGTTGATTTTATTGCCATAAAATCATATTTGATAAAATTTAAACCTTTTAAAAATTCAATTAAACTTAGATAGGATTCCATAGATGTCAATTTTATGCATGGAGATGTATGGATGAGGGTAAAAATCATATTTTTTATGGAAAAAAGCATGTAAAATGAATTATAGGACACTTAAATAAAATATAATAAATGTATCTAAAATAATAAGAATTTTTATTCATATAAAAAAATTATTTTGGATATAAATCATCTTATAAGTGTCTAAACTAGTTCAATCAAAATGGCCAGTCTGCAGGAAAATGGAGCAAAATAGGCCTAGTCAAAGATTTTTTTTTAGGTTTCATGAAATATTTTTTTAATTTTTAATGGATTCCAAAAGAAAGAAGATAAGCTAATAGTCCTAATTGGCCTAATAGGCCTAATTGGTCAATCAAGCAAGTAAAGAATGGCATTGAAATTATATAAAATAAATTAATTTTGGAGTTACCACTTGAAATATATTTTTTTTAAGTGTGTATATCATTCTAAAGTCAATCCATAATTTTTAATTCATGCAAGTTGAGCTCAAGTTGAGTTAACTAGTCCTTAAGGGTCAAATCTCTTTGGTTGACTAGTTTGACTAGTTTCATGCATCTCTCATGCTTTTCATGCAAGATAAAGACTTTAAAGAACTTAAACTCACTTTAAATATAGATTTATCTTCCAATTTATGGCATTATTTTCATACCATGAAGGTTGACAAGTCAACATGGGGCCACCACTTCTCAATTTTATGTTAAAAATGAAGAACATGTAATTTTTAAAGAATTGAAAGATTTTAAAGCCTTTATTTAATATTGTAAAAGTATTTTAGTCTTATTTTACTCAAATAAGACTAATCATTCTCTTTTTTATGTGAATTTTTATTTATTTAAGGTTTTAGACTTCTATATTGGCTTTTTGAATCCATTTTTCAAAAAAAATCCTGAAGTAGAGAAGAAATTGTAATTGACACCATTTTTATCAAATAAAGAAGATTTTTATTGCATATGAGTTTTATATCAAAATAGAGTGTGTTTTTAATGTGTACCAGCATACAATTGATATCTATGTCCCCTTTTTATAGTTACTTTCCACACCTACTGTAAAACTCTTGCCCTCTACATGTCATTTGAAGAGATAGGAATAGAATTTTGCAATCCAAAATCCTCTCAATCCTTCATCTGAAATAATAATGTTTAGGGGTAATTTAAAGAATTCTTATTTATTTATATGTGATCCTTAATTTCAATATATTTTATATAGTACCAATCATTTAGGTGCATCACCCAATTAGATCTGATTTTCCATTTTAGTTTCCTTCTCCCTTTTCATCCCAAAAAATCAAAATAGTTTAGTTTTAATAGATAAATCTTAAGGGAACCAGCCCTATTTAGATTTTATTCTCAATATATAGTCACCCACACTTTGAGAAGATCCAATTTTATCAGCTGGAGTGAGGGTGTGTTTTACACATCTTCAAGCAGGGTGTACTCTAGAGTGATAACAGAGACATCCCAGGTTATTCCTACAAAGGAACTAGTGGTCTCTTAGACTTCTAAGGATGATATTTCTAGGAAAATATCTTCTTATATTTCACATTCTGCATGACCAATCTATCCCAAGACATTCCCATTATGGAACCAATAATCATTTGAGTTCTTATTAGAAAAGAACCTTGAGAAGACATAGTTGATAATTAAAAAGGAACAATATAATGCAAGAAAAATTACGTCCTCTCCCACTAAAAAACTATGGATACCAAAAGTGAATCAATAATATACAAATCAAATAAAATGTGCAAGTTAATAGTATCTCATAACAAAATAAAGAAAAATAACCCTCTCAAAGTGTTCAAGGGAAGGTTCATTACTGGCTTCACATGATTACGATAATTTCTTATTTCTTTATGGGTGGCGAAATTAGTATTGAGAATCAAGGATAACTAACATCACCATGGATTATCTCATATATATATATATATATATATATATATATATATATATATATATATATATATATATATATCATAATAACCATCTAAAATTTAATACAAGATAATATAGGAATAAAAATTCAAACATAATGCATCATCAAATAAATAGAAATCAAATATGCAAATTAAACCACATGAGATATTACAAATATGTTAATCCATTTATCAAAATCATTAAACACATATCAAATTGCTCATAAAATAGACAAAAATAAAATTTTACAATACAATAAACTCAATCAATGATCAAGGATACATGCCCTAAAGCATAAAAATCCTCGCTGTCAGTATATCTATCCCTACTAGCTTTTGAAGTAGAGGCTCAAATATCTCCTATATTCCCCCTTGATCAAGACTTATATCATCTATCATATGTATACACATAATATTTTTATTAACTTTTACCACTTACTAACACTTTCTCTCTTGCAGGAACCTATCGAGTTTCAATCTCTCTGAGTGTATGCCTTAAAGGGTACACCATGAAAGAGGTGGGAAGACCATTAGTATTTCATAAGATTATTATGGCTTTATATCATTCCTACCATTTGTCTAACTTCCTTACAATGTTTATCCATTTACGTCCTATGCTGACTCCCTAAAATCCTAAAATCCTAAAATATGGCTAAGTCTAAAATCCAATAGGACCCTCCAAAATCTAGAACCTAGAGGTCTGAAACCACTCTCAAACATATTGAAAGTATAAATATAAAATATAAATTAAAGTATAAGAAACTATATGTCCACTTATACTTAAATATTTATTTTATATTTATATTGCCTATTTTTAGCCCCTACCTAAGCCAAAACCTTCTTTTACCGTCTGCAAACATAATCTATTGGGCTAAATCTATTTTAAGAGTTGAGCATGTTACAAGACTAATTCAGCCTAGGATGACTTAGTTTAGACCTAACTATTTTTCTTTATAATAAGGTCGACTAGGCTGAGTCTGTTGGCTAAAATTTTAGAAGGGTTCAGGGTTAAATCCAACTATATATACACATCTTTTTTGCCATTTCTTAGATAGAGATAAGAAGAAGAACATCATATAATGTGCATTTTCTTATCCACCATTGTACTTGAGGATAATTTTTTAGGGTTTCAATACTACACTTGGAGATATGAATCTTGTCTTATGGATAAGTTTTTTGGATGCATAGAGAATTCATGTAGCCTAGAGCTGACTTATCCTTGTTATCCTTACATACCAAAATAACCTCTTGTGAAGCACCTCGGTCAAGGGAGAGATTGAGGATTAGTGGGTTCATATTCAAAGGTAAGTATTCTTACTTTTTTACTTCTTTCTTAAAGTAGATAAATTTGAATTTTTAATCTTATATGCTTCTCTCTCCATGTATTAGGATTTTCTATACATTGGCTTAAGTATAGATCTTATATGCAAGTTTAATTTTATGTTTATTACTCCCACTTTGTGCCACAAGCTTTGGTGAGCACTATATTATATTTTACTTTACTTTGTATTTACTTTGTGAATATAGAAAACATAGGACCTATCTAGGGTTATCATATGGTGTTATTTGAATAGATAATTTGGTACCCTTTCTAGTGATATTATTATGGTAAGGGACCCTTTGGTTAGGTCTAGTGGATCCATCTTGGTCATGATCCCAATTGTCTAAATGTATTAACAAGTGGAAGTGTAAGTGTGATTTATCTTCTCTGAGCTAGTATTGATATGTAGGTCATCTGCATTTTCCATTATATACAACATACTCCTAAAGAGATCATAACTGCACCATATTTTGAGCATGTTTCACATGTAGAGAAATGTAGTGAGAAACAAGATCCCTAAATATATAAATGTTATTCTCAAGAGTGGGTATCGGTCATCTATCTAGCTCCACTTGCAAATCATCCTTCTCACTTGAAACTATAGTGAAGAATATCTTAACAATGGAAAATTGGTAAAAAATTGGTGTATATACACCTAAAATGTGGTCTACTATCCGAATCAATCCACTACCAACTATATCAAATGGAATATCTTGCATAAAATTATGAAAAAATTGTTTCTACCGTAGTCATTCGATACTCATCACCTACACCTCAAACATGAAAAATATAAAATATATTATCAATTTATAAAATCAAAACCAAAATTAAAATACAAATATAGATTCACAACTAAAATAACTATAGTAGGTTATGATGCATCCTAACCTAATATTTCATCTCCCACTCCTTGAATCATAGGAATGATATGTGGAGCCACTAAAATAGGAAACATGATGGGTTATATCATGTCCATCCAACATGTGTGGTGAATCATATATAATTCACATTAATAACCACAATCAATGCATCTACATCCCCAATAGGTAAAGGTGTTAGATCCACTACATTAAGCCCTTGTCTATCACTAGGATAATGAGCATACCTCATGGTACAAGTCTAAGGATAGGTCACTAGGGGTACATCATACTAGATGCACAAATGACATGTGACCCTCTAAAACTAGAATCTATGCACCACACTTGTAAATTCCTCATGAAGCCACACGCTAACATAAGTGTAACATAACTCTATCATATCCTTAGCTTAGATTCAAAAGCCTCTATAAGACCTCTAAATAATATTAAAAAATGTGAGCCTATCTTAGATTACATGGTACTCCATGGTTATCAATCCCCATTTTCTATCTAACACCTTCCACTCTATAAAAATGTATGGGTGGGCCTAACCACCATGAGGTCCTCTAACTAGCTAAATAACAATAATATGATCATATGCCTAAATATGTAAGAAGGTCATAATACCAAGACCTCTAATACATCCCTCCAAAGTAAATATATATAAATATTTATATAAATGGTCTACCATAGTATGCTCCCATAAATATATAGTATCTATTTACTCAATAGAATGAAAAAAATCATACATGTGATATGATATGGAAATAGCATCATTTTCTACAATAACAAAATAAACAAGCAAACAACATATGAACTTATGTAAATGTATAACATTTTATGGATAGTATCTACAAGTAATAATGTATAATCTTCCCCTCTAGACCAATCACCTTGATTCTAACCAATCATATATCTATAAGCATGATACATATACCCTTTACCCCCTATGGCTCATATTATGGCCTACTCTCCAACTATCAAAAATATAAAAATCTACCACCCATCCTATAGAGTCACAATCAATTATAAGTTTAGTGATAATCGCTCATATTATGGCCTGCTCTCCAATATTTTATGTGACATCTCTCTATTATGCAAACAAAGTTTACAAGTGTCAATTACTTTGATTGGTTATATCATGACCACTTGGGGTCCCAAACTAACAAATCATTCCAATCCAATAAATGTGGAGGATCAGCTATACACTTTTAAGATAAGCAACATGGAATACATTTATTAAATAGAGTTAGAGTTGGTGGCAATGCATGCCTATGTGCTATATGATTGACCACTCCTAACACCTTGAAGGTTACCACCTATATTTGTTATAATTTTGTTGTCTTACCAAATTTAATATTCAACCATAAACACATACAATCATCACAAATTCCAAAAACAAATGGATAGGGAGAGTTACACAAAGCCTTCCAACACCTATGCACACCTCTCTAACCTAGAGAGTGTTTTCCTCATTCTTAAGAAAAGTGTTTCGAGAAGTTGGTAAGAATGATGTGTATAAGTCAATACCATCACTACTCCACATAGCTTCTGACAAGTATGATGATGAATAGGATCTATAAATAATATATTTATAATGTATACAAAATTAAATAATAAATGTTCCTCAATATACATGCATATAACCATATGATTGAATTTGACAAGTCCCATTTGCCAAATATTGAATTCAACAAGATCCCCTTATTACATCCAAATTAAGTACTACCAAGTCAATGTGAGACTAACTAGGATCCACTCCATCTATTATTACTCACATTCCTAATTCACCACTCATCCCTAAGGTTCTCACGACCTAATGATCTCCAAAATGTGCACATGGTTCAATGAATCACAAATCTATCCTAACAGATCTTAGAGTGCAATGATGTATGCTAAATAATTCAAAATGTATTAACATACATCACAAGAAAAATCATACAATAATTCCATAATTATATTAATTTACCATTAGTCAAACATAACTAGTATCATATTTCACAACTTAACTTATTCTATTATATTCATAGTTAATAAGAAATAATGTTAAAGTTAACATATCAAACAAAGGCCAAGTATCACACCATCCTTACAACCTTATATAGGGAACAAGGGAAAAAATTCCTCCTTACTTGCTCAACTATATACACAACAAGTTATAAGCTTATCTCAACCCCTTAGACTTACAAGATGTTTCGTACATTGTATTTCATACTCATTCTAGGTGAAAGGTACATAAATATCTCATCAAAATAACATTTTTTAAACAAGATGAGAATAATACCAATATAATAAAAGTGAATCATAATATAATTATTATAATCAACTTATAAATCTTAATAAATAACCAATATATATTCAAGGTTCACCACTCCATGTGGTCAAAGTTCACTAGTGTAGATAAAGTAGCACTAGAAAGTGTGACTCTAAAGCCACAAGTGGAAAATATGGATGTATCCTCTTAGCAAAAAAAATATTAAATACCCTCACATGGTATGAAGAAAACACCACAACCTTTTCAAGATCACTACACACTTAAAAAATGGGTAAGGGTAGTATCACAACCTATTTCCACAACAGAAAGGAAAAATATTAACCACATAGATGCATCAATCTATTCCATTCCTACAACTTTTCTATCAACAAGATGTAGAAGACACTATCCCATGATCTCTAGTGAATATTTTCAAACAACATTATATAAAGAAGTTTTTGATTAAAGGAACACTTAATCAACATCATGAAAATACGAATCCACTGAATGGGCTTATAATGATGTCAAAAGAGGGTGAGATAATAATAACTCACCTCTAATCTAGTTGTTTTATTATTTTTGGGAAACTAGTGTTTAGTTCCTAAATAATAAAGGGTCTAGAGTAAGGGGAAAAATCTAGTTTAATTTGGTAAAATATAGATTTTGATCAAATTAATTACATAGGGAATAAAAGTAACTATCTATAAAAGTAGACTGAGATGACTATTTAAAATCTTGAAAACTATTGCATAGAACTAGGAAGATGTCAAGAATCTAGATATATCTTTCATTTGGTGAAAGGATAGGAATTCCAAAAATATGACACTTCAAGATTTACTGATATAGTCCAGGTCTTATTGCTATTGTCCAAATTAGTCACAAAGATATGAGTTTTCTAGGTTTTGTCTATTGTCCCTATGTGATCCTACCTATGAAATTTTAGATATTGAATGTCGACATAGCTCCTTTTAGTTATATTTTAATCTTCAAAACCCTAAGTTCATCTACACACATAAAAAAATACATCAAAATAAAAAGGGGAAAAATTAGGTTAGGGGAAGTACGATCACAAGATCTAGAACCCCTGTTGTTATGATCACTACCTACATTAACCCTTAAGCTAGGGTCTTAGATAAAATGTAGTTATCCCTTAGGGAATGTGCATAGTCAACATGCATGGTAGATGCAAGAATGACTTTTGCCTAATCCCTTCCTTAATCAAGCATGAAAACCTATGTCTGATGTGGGATGTTGAGTTATACTATTGACTAATTATTATTTATGTATTATGCCAAAGTAGTAAGTGATAAATATAAAATGCCTTGTGAAGTCCTTTATATAGGAGAGTTTTTATTTTGAATTTGGTAGATTTATTAACATTAGCTGATATTAGAAAGATAAACAAAACTTAAGGATAAAGATAAAAAGGGATTGGGACTCATTAAATAAGGAAACCTAACTATTCATACTCAAAATGTAATTGGATAGGAGCACTAAAAATGGGGCACTCTAGGGTCTAGCACTATAGTCCAATCCTAACACTTATGTCCTATAGGCCCAGGACCTAGGGGTGGAATTAACACAATAAATAGGGTCTGGATGAGCTATAATTATCATTTAGAAGGCTAATAATGATTGTTTATTGATAAAAAGGTGACTCAAGCATGAAACAAGACCAAGATAAATAAAACAAAAGATATGTCTATTATGAACAAGGATCATATTATCTAGTCAAAGTCTCCTATGAAAAGACATGATATGTGTGGTTGCTTGACCAATTTAGGGTGAATATATTCCACCCCCTTTATTCTAGTGATGTAATGAAATGAAGTGCTAGAGTAAAAGAAAGAAAATAAAATGTGTACCTAAACCTACCTACATGGAGATAAATGTGCTACAAAGGGTCCAACTCACTTCCTGGCTAGGGAAGTGGATGTAGAGTTGAATAGTGCATGTAGAAAGAAAGAATCCCTAAAATTGATGCCCCCTATATTGATTCTAGAAGTGGAATATAACTAAATATGAGGAATGTTCAGAGGCCCAAAACCAATATTTTTTCTCTATCCCACATAAACTCATGTAATATGGAATATGTGTATAGAATATATATACTATGAAAAGAAAAATTTGTCATGCCCCCACTCTGAATATCTAAATTGGAATTGAGAAATGCTTAAAGACCCAAAACTAATGTCTATCCTTTATCCTACACAAACTCATGTATTATGGGTCTGGGTGATGCAATGGACCAACCATTGTAGATGGCCATATGGTCCAACCTAGTGACAACCTAAATATCGCTAGGTGTAATCTAAAAATCTGGTTAATATGTAAGAAGAGAATGACATGTCTTGCCATTCCATCTATATAATATTACATGATGAAAAACATGAACATCTTTGCCATGCCCCCAAATATGGTATGTGAATGATGAGTATGTGTAATCTGGTAATCTATATAACCACATGTGATATGATCTATCATGTCATGCCCCATGTGCAAAACTAGAGATCAAAACATTGTGCTCTACATTATGCCTATAATTTATTATCTAGTTGTGTAACTATGTCATGATATATGAAGATGTATGTATGAGACATATAGTAATGTACATGCTCCAAAATCTAGTATCTAAGTCTAAATTTGTATCGAAGTCACTATAAATACATATAATCTAAACCACTATATTTGAATAGTCTGTGTACCTATAATCTGGAATCACTATGGATCCATATGATCTGAACCACTATATCTAAATAGTATTTATATCTATAAACTAAAGGTATATCCCCCTAAATGTTCTAAGTAATGATGAGTAACCCATGTAATCTAGATCACTATATATTTTGACTGATCTAAGCTAAATTTGATAATCTGAATACTAGATGTGTAAGGACCATGGTGTATCTACTTATGAGAGTAGACATGCACACTAGATAGGTGTAGAAATAGGAATAATAGGAATGATGCCCCCCTTTTAGGGATATGGACAAAAAAATTGATAGAGGAGGTCAAGCCAAAAGTGATGACTAGTGGTGTAAGTAGAAATAAGGTTGGCTTGTTGTGAAAATCTTGAGAGTTTGTTTGATTGAGTAGATGGAGTTGTTCAAAATGGAATAAGTTTTGATTGGTGATAATCAAGGTGTGTGTTTGAGTATAAAATAAATATAGAGATGTGAATTTTAGAGTATGTAAATGAAGTAGTAAAAGAGTAAGGCATATTTTATGTTGAAGGTATCATTATCATGATTCCATGGAAGAAAATAGTTTGAAATATGGAGTTACGAGGTTCAATTTAAGGGTAAAATGGTATTTTACTTTGATTGAGAAAGTAGGGTAATATAGGAAGTTGGATTGATTCTTGTTTCATTTATTATTGACTAGGTTGAGATTTGGATATTTGGAGTAGGAGATATGTTAAGGAGATGAGCACCTACTGCAACTTGGTTTGATTTGGCAGCCCAAGTTCAAGATGGTGGTGATATTACCCTGGTATGTAGCTAAAACATTTTATTTTTATTTATTTTGAAGCTTGCTTTTGATGTTTTGAGTTGTTTAAAGTGTCATAGGAAAAATTTCACTAGTTTTAGTTCTCCAGTCCTACATCTAGCACTATTGTCCAAGATCTAGTGCTACTATCTAAGTTGTAACACAACTGTCTAGCATTGATGCATTATACCCAATGTTTTTATCCTACAGGTAGAATGTTTTAAGCTATTGATTTGTTAGTTGTTATTTTTTCTTAGCTGGTGATTTGGCATTATGGACTGATATATGTTTTATTTTTGGTGGTTTCAATGTGAGGTGTGGATGAGAGAGTTTTGTAGGGGCCAAGTGATGGAGACATTGAGGTTGTTACCATTGCCTACTAATGAGAGTGTTGTCATGGATAGGACAAGGTTGGGTTATATGTGTGACCTAGGTATAGTGTAGTGGGATAGATATTTGATTACCACCTTATGTGAGAGGTGAAATGTAGATACATGTACTTTCTAGCTTCTTATGGGGGAGATTACTATGACTTTGGAGGATGTGTATCACATTTTACATTTACCAGTTAGTGGATGGCATATGACATTGCAAGATGACATGGGTGCTAATGTTATTGATCATGCATCCTTGTATTTTGATGGTGTGCCTTTAGGTATAGATCAAAAAGGTAGTGATATTGATGTATTATTGTTAGTTATTATGTAGTTTAGTGTTCCATGTTTGTGTAAGTGGTTGTCTATGTTATTAGCATCATTTATTGTTATGGATAGGAGTAGAGTGTCTATTACATATAAGATTCATAAGATTATGCATAGCACTGAGGTATATGACACTATGTTCTCATGGGGTAGGACTATGCATTCTCACCTATACAGGGATCTATACATGTTTACATAGGAGGCATTTACCAATAGATTAAGTGTAGTGATGTTATTGCATTGTTGGGCTTATGAGCACATAGTGGTTATATAGCTGATAGGATTATTCAGAGAGAGGTGGGTACCTCCATAGCCATTTGGGGAGTGGTGGATGAGTATATTAGCTATTTTATCTCTTGGGATGGATCATTATGGATGGGTGTTAGATAGACTAGTGGTTGGTAACATTATATGGAGGCCTTATAGAGGATTTCTTGGGTGGGCTAAGGATGAAGTGCAGTTATGGTATATGAGGGTCAATTGATGGATATATGACCATTGGGTTGGAGTTTATGAGTGTTTTTAATATGAACACATGACTAGATAGTTTGGGATACCATAGGATGTGCCTCCTACAGCATGAGTATGGGTGAGCAGTGCACGGGCACCAGCAAGGGCAAGAGCTCATGTGAGGCCCATGAAGGTTGAGCTAGCACTGTTACCTTTAGATGCATAGGATGTAGCTATAGACATTCCTGATATGGATGATGTTGGATGTATAGATGCATATACTACATGGTGGATGAGGCATCAGTGGGCTCCATTGTACCCTATTGATTTAGGGGATGCTCTTAAGTATGAGGATCTTGAGTCGATCTAGATGATGGGAAGTAAGTAGTGATTATATTTGAATTGTGTATAAGTTTATGATTTTTAGTTTGATTTCATCATTTTATAGCCAGGAGTCACTTGAATTTTTTATCTTGTCATCTACAAGAAGGTTGGTTTTGGAAAATGAGGTTAAGCCAAACTAATAGATGTTTTCTATCTTCTTATCTATTGTAGGCCTGCCATAACTTTTAAGAGAGATGGTTAATTTATCTACATTGAGGGCATGTTGCATCTTATTGTCTACAAGTACCTTCTTAACTTTAGGCTTAGTGTTGGAGGCCTCAATATGTGATGGGAGAGTGGGGATGGGCCAAATATGGATGGTATGTCAAGTTGGTCAAAGTTAGGTGGGCCAACTATGGATAATATGCCAAAGATAGGTTGATCAACAATGGGTTCATCAAAGATGGGTTGGTCAAAGATTGGAGGTAGGTCATGTTGGTTAGGATAGGTGGGTCAATGATTAACTCCTCAAAGATGGGTTGATATAATATGGTTTCATAAAATATGGGTTGGTTGAATATAGGTGGGCCTTGATCTCATTGTAAAGGATTTTGATCATGCTTTGGAAAGGGATCTTGGCATATCCCTAACTATTAGTTTCCAAACATGGATAAACTCATCTCTTAGGTAAAATATGTACCTTAGAGTGGTGATGGTAGGACATAATTTGATTTATGTGGCTCAAGGGCCTCATAGGTGTTGATAAAAGGATTGGTAAGGTATTGATTAGCTGTTTTTTAAAAGAGCTATTATTGATTGGATTATGGTTGATTTTGGGATTATTATTTGTCAAAAAAATTCCAAAGTTGGAAAAATTTTAGCTTTTACCACTCAAGAGCCATATTGGTATGGGATACTTGATGTTTAGATCATGAAGTGTTGTATTTTTATTATTGGATTGTTTGATAAGGGTAATATAAAGTGGGGTTTATATGGATCAAGGGAATGATGGGTATAGGATCTTTGATTGGGTTGATTATTATGGGATTGATGAGGTGATTAAGGTTTTGATATCAAAGGATGGATATGGGATGATAAGTTTTCTAAATGTTGTCTTATCTATTAGATTTGGTCATGTATACTTTGATTTTGGAATTAGGGTGCCAAAACTGGTTTCCATTTATAGTTTACATGGGGGATATCATGATTGGGATTGTAACTAGTAGATGGGATATTTTCTTGGAATTAGCTAGTGTTGTCAATGTAATAAGATGGTTTATGATAAAAAAGAGTTTTTATTATCAAGATCTTGATTTAATTGGGTTTGAAACCTTATGTTGAATGTCATTAATCTAGATTAGGTTTAGCTTGAAATGGGTTGTTTAAAAAATGGGATGCAATCAAAACACACATGCAAGTACAACCTATGTTATTCAAATAGGATTGAAACTGGATAGCATCCCATAAATATACCTTAAAAGTCATGGTGTGGATGGTCTTATGGAATGTTGTGTTCCCAATAACACTATTCATCTATGAATATTCATCTATAGAAAATGGGATTTGAAGCTTAAAATGAAAATTTTAACCCAAATTTGACTAGAATATATGACCAACCAAAAAAACACCTCATAGTAAGAAAAATAAGTAAAAGGATAATGGTGTTAGTCCTAATATGTGTTCCAAGAATGTAATCATGAAAAATTAGAGAAAATCTATATAAACTCAAAATAAAATCAAAATAATCTACATGACATAGATGTTAAAATGTCAAGGCAAAGACAAAGTAGACTTGTAGACACAAATGCTAATCTATAGAATATAGATGCTAAAAAACATTAGAACACAAACATGACATATTAGCATATGAAAATTTTAATAGACCCTATGCAAACACCACTACTCAAGACAGAATAAAATTTGTATGAAATGGGATTTGAAGCTTAAAATGACAAATTTAACTCAAATTAGACTATAAAGTATGACTATCCAAGGAAACACCTTATAGAAAGCAAAATAAGCAAAAATAATAATGGTTTTAGTACCACTGCATGTGCAAAGAATTTAAACATGAAAATTTAGAGCACATCAATATAAACTCAAAATAACATCAAATTCCTACTCTAATCAAGCACAAAACTCTGATTGAGATTAAAAGAAGATAAACATAGGAGATAAACACACCTCCATTTACCATGAAGGCCTCCCTCTCATGTTGATTTTCCATATTTGTAAATGATTTTCGTTTCTCAAGTGAACCTGTGTGAGAATTTCCACATGTACCTTTAGATTGATGATGATTTCTTAATTGGATAATAGGATGATTTAATCTGCCTATGCTCACAATGACATGATATCCTTAGGCTATTTAATCTTGTTGCTAAATAGGCATGGTCTCCTAAAGATCTTGAAGCTTGTTAGAGATGAGGGAAGAGGATTCAATTTATATAATTTTGATGGGTTAAATGTATGGTTATATTTGATTTGAGATAGAGGGCTAGGATTGAGTCAACTTCCTCATTCTATGAGGGGGATTGACTATTTAATAAGAAGGGTTGGAGAGGTATGGTGTTATTTTAATGAAAGATGGGTTTGACTTTCACTTTCTTCTTGTCTTGAGTTTTGGGTATTTGATTAATTGATTAATTTATTTTCCTTTATTTTTTAAATTTGGATTTTAGACTGTGCATGGGTTTTATTATTAAGCCTAATCAACTAACAAATGTGATTAGTTAGTTGATCAATCTGGGCTTTGATTTTGGAAATATTAGGTAAGGTCAAGATAAGAATATAATAGTGTTGTTAATTAATTTTTGGTGATGAAAGTGTTAAAGAAGATTGATAATGGATGTATTGATGATGAGATTAGGATGTAAAGATGATGGGATAATTAGGGTTTAGAATAAATAATAGGGTTAGGGATGTAATGACAAGTGAATTATGTTACAAAATGTAATTAGTGTTTGTTAGGGTGTAACGAGATAGAATTAGTATTCAGTGATATTAGAAAAAATTAGTGGATTGGATGATGAGTAGAAATAATGATATTGAGGAGGTGGAATTGATATGTTTACATTAGTAATAATTAAATAAACACCACATTTTGTAAATAATATCTTTTTATAATAATGTTGCCCTATTTTTACAAAATAGAGGAAAACATTGATGTTATATACATACCATTACCTCTGACAATTATTTTATACTATCCGATGAGAAAATTTATCAAAGTATACTATCTTTCTACACCTCCTTAAGGCCAATTCAAGAAAAAATTAAATTATAATGATATAAATAAAAAAGTGAATATGTCAAATGACTAATTTAAGAGCTAATCAATTCATAAACTTTCACAAATTATTTAACTTATCTAATTATACATATTTATATAATCAATTTGATGGCCACATCCCTCACATTGATAGGGGCATACATCAGGCTTATTACAAAAATTGATCCTACACATGAATAATATTTGTTAAATTTCAATCCATTTGAATGTAACATATTGGCTTCATAGATTTATATTATAAAAATTTTACACATTATACATGATTCAAATTATCAGAGTTTGGCATTGTATACATGATTTATATTATCAAAATTTGACACATCATACATGATTCAGATTTATCAAGATTTGGCACATTATAAAAGATTCACAATGGTTTAGATATCAAATGAGTTTAATTACATGATAAATAATAGCACATAAACATAAATTATGGGGGCATATGCCATTTATATACACTCATTTTATATAAACTTGAGCATAGATTAACACACACTTGGGCACATATGCATGGGTACATGCATAAAATTTATAGGAATGGGATTCATAGGTTTCCACATATGCATTCATTTGAGACATAGGTTATAAAAGTTATCATATATATGTACATCATTATATATTATTTGACACATATTCACTCAATATAAAATCAAATATACATGGTCAAAAGAGAATGAACGATGTTCATTCCCCCATCACAACCTCAAATTTGCTAAGTGTGAAGTGGAATGGAAACCATTCATCATTTGACTTGTAAATTATATTTTTATATATGTGATTAAAGATACTAATAGATAATAGGTATGACTGAACCATATACAAAGCATTTACATAGTCTTGAGACGTGGCATTCAGATAGTTAGAATTTTGAATAGTGTAACAAACAAGCTAAGAGTCTCCTTACCTCTTGTAAATTTATTTCTATATTTAGCATATGCAAATTTTTAAATAATTTTCAATATTTTACATTCAAATGTATTATTGAATGTCATATTTAGTAATATAAACTATTATACTATTTTATATCCTTTTAGGGGTTTTAAAACCAAATTTGGGTAAAACATATTCACAGTGATACATTGTGTGGTATGCAATGTTTCTTGTGATCAATTCATACTATATTTTATGTAGTGTTGGATCAATGGAATATTATGATGAGATATTAATATCATGAATTACTATTTCAATAAGCATTCATATTTACATATGTGTTTTCTATATAATGTGGATCTTGGTCTATTTTTTGATGTACCCCAAAACATTCACTCTTTATTTGCTTACTTTGTAGAGGTTCCTCTAGGGTTGTGTCAACCCCTTTGGTATATTTATGGTTGCCTTCCATTTATTAGATTGTACATAAACTAGATCTCATAATTTATCAATGATCACCATGTTTGAATTATCTTGGTACTCTCATGGGTTATATAGGTGTAAATTTTAGATGAGATAAATAATCATCTATGTTCTTGTAAATTACATTATTATCATCATTAATATTTCCCTCAATAATCATTCATTTAGGATATTTTATGTTGAAAGAAAATAAAAGTTCTAGTATCTTCTACTTTTGTATTTCATTAACATGTGAAGGTTAATTTACCAATTACTAGTTAGATGGTATATTTAGACATTACTAATTTTCATTGGATTTGCATGTCTCTTCTACCTCATATGTGTGTATTATTTACACTGGTATGACTTATAATAGAGTAACTATAGAGGAGTGAGGGGCATAATATTATGGTATAAGCCTTTCATTAGGTTCAATTACTTTACAATACTTTAAATTTGTGTTATCCACTAGTCATGTACACAAAAATCCATCACATTTAAATTTCAAGCACTAATGTAGAGTGGATGAGACTGCTTTCATATCTTGAATCCAAGGTCTACCAAGTAGTAGATTATAATGAAAATGGTTGTGCATCATTTAAAATATATTTTTTAATGTTTTAGGCCCCACTATGATATCTAATGTAATTATTCCTAAAACTTGGAGAGGTACATTATCAAAACCTATGGTGCTCTTATTTGATTTTTGAATAGAATCAATGTTAATACACAGTTATTGAAGAAATGTGATATTGGAAATGTTCAATGTTGATCTATATCTATGATCACATAATTAACCCCCTTATTTAAGATCCATACTAAGTAAATATTAGAAGATTATTATCTATAGGATGTTGAGTAGTAAAATCATATTTCTCAAAATAAATTTTATCTTCATGATCCTTTGACCTATTAATAATGGATGTAAAATAAATTAGTTATGTATTTTTTGGTAAAGTTGTATTTTAACATTTTAGGACTTAGCAAGTGTAAATCTTACATTTGTTAAAGATCTAAGTATAATAAATCATGGAAATATCATGCAATAAATATAGCCACTAATTTGTTATATAATTGACTAGCATTGACTTTTTTTTAAATAGTAATAAATAGTACAAGTAAGAACTTAGCTGGAAAAAAATGAGATAGATGATCTGGGTGATGGAAACTAAGGTGAAAGTTGTTCTAAGAGTAAAAAACTAGATCCCAATGTCAAAACCCCTCTTGGATAGTAGTGACACAATTGGAAAGTATCACCATTATTATAAATGTGGTAGTAGTGTCCTAATATTAGCAGTAGTGTCCTCTGTGTAGGACTATCTCAAACTTCTAGGTGCACCTGTGTCTAGATCTCTATGGTCTATTACTATGTGCATGAGTTTTTAAACTTTGTATATTAATTGTATTGATTGATTTTTTGAGTAAACCCTAATCCTTTATGTAACTTGGGCATCTAGTTGACATGAGAAATAATCTAAGGTGGGATCAAGCCTGATGTAGTTCTCCCCACCTAAGTGTTAGTGCAAGTTAAAGTGAATCTAGTATGAGGAATTGAGTGCCTTAAATTTTATTGATACTAGAAATCTAGGTAATCTAAGATTAGGTATATTTTATATGGTAGTATGCATAAGTAGGGCATAATAGGGATTGATGACCTTAATTATTATGAATTTAAATTCATATTTTGCATTTAATTTCCATCTAATGGTTAGAGGGATAAAAGTCATGTATGTATACTATTCTAATGCTTTTTCAAGTGTTAAAAGAGGTCTAGGTTGACCCTAGGAAGTTTTAGATTTGAAAATACATTTATTAGTGTAAAATAGATGGAAAGGACATTAGCACCATTTTTGGGACACTAGCTCCATGTGGTGCTAATGTCCTTATTATGGCGCTTGTGACCAAGTGGAAGAACACTAGGCATGAAGGGATAAGATCAAGAAATGAGGGTTTAGGACTACTTTAAGGCTAACTAGGGATTCCTATGACCTACACAAAGGATGGATAAGTGTGATAATAGGCTCTAGGATAGGTCTAGGGCTACGCTAAGGATAGGTAGTCACAAGTAACACTCTTAACACTCAAATACCACCTTTAGGTGACTATAATTTGAATCATATAGTGTCATATAATGAATGTAATTATATAAATTAGATATATTAATAAACTCTAATATAAAAATTTTGTTGAGAGTATTATTAATTTTAACTATGACATCATAATCTTTAGTTTTATTGGTTTGTATCTTAGGTGGGGGAGGAAGATTAGGGGGGATATTTTAATTAGCTCAATTTTATGCTATAGGATTATTTACTATACCTCTTTTTTTTATGATGGCATGGACCTCCATATCTAATATAATTCCAAGATGAATAATAGGGGGGATTTTGGCTATCACTACTAAGAGGTCTGGAGGGAAGAGGAACAAAAAAAGGTCATCCATGCCCTATTCCTTTGAGTAGTATATTCAGGAAATATATGTTACTAAGGAGAGATAAGATTTCATCATGTCTAATATCATTATTAGTTTTTTATAGTTTAATTTAACCAATTTCAATGCATGAATTATAAACATAATATATATATTAGAAAAAAAACATGCAACCATGACAATCATAGCTTGGATCACAAAATATAAACTATTAGCATCTATTACAATCATGTTAGGATTTCACTTATGTAAATAAGGTAAAATCAAAAATCATATCTTAAATTCAAAATGTTACATCCCATCCTACTCTTCAAATATTTCATTAGTATTATGGGATGAAGTAAACTAATTATTAGTATTTTAATGATTCTAATGATATATCTAGACATATATGTTATTTGGTTTGGCAGATGTTTTGTTTTCTTTCATGATATAGTATTATTAGAGGACATTTATACATGTATATAGATTTATTATATTTTTATGTATTTTAATATTATGTGGATATTATTTAATTTATAGATTTGATTTGTCTTAAAATAATTAATTTTATGTATTTACATTCTAGATATTTTGTTGAAAGCTCAGACTAACTACTATTTTATTTGACTGAGGTACTTGTAAGATTGTTCCACCCTCATAAAGTGGAAAAAATAGAGAGTATTATATGGGATAAATATGTATATATCAAAATTAGGAATAAAAAGAGTGAAACTAAACCCACACACACACACACTTTTGTATGTTGAACTAAATTAGTAGTGATAGATGTGTTGAATGATTAATTTTAATATATGTCACTATTGACCACTTTTTACCCTCAAGCCTAGAAATGGGTCAACCTAAGCCCTATGAACGTTATTCACCATAAGGTCTCATAGTTTTCACATCTCTTGGTAAATTAGGACAATCTGAAAACAAGGTCACTGGTTGTCACTTCAGATGCGGCAGATCCAATGTTTGTTCATGTTATCAAACACATGGTGATTACCTTAACTTCCTATCTTAGCTTGTGTGAAATGTATTTAGAGTGTTTGATAATATATGAAGGCACATAATAGGCTTTGAAGTGGTCTCAATAGTTCAAAATTGCCATGATGGAGATGATTAAATGATGCAGTTGATGAGTCATCATGAACTCTTATTGTATATGCAAGATATGTAAGGTATGGTTTAATTCCAAGCTTTTGATAATTTTATGAAGGTGTATGGGGGCCTAATTTAAGTCCTTAGTAGGTCTTAAGGTCTTTTAATATGTATTAAAATGATATTTACTTGAAATCCCTTCTTAAAGTCATGTATATGTGTTAGGTGAATATTTTGTCACTAACTGACTAATGGCAAGATAGTTACATCAACCATAGCATAAGGAGATTTATACAACAAAACAGATGTGGTGGCCACAACCAGATTGAGACAAATCTCTCCTCTCAACAAGGGGAGGTTCCCTATAAAATATAGTATACTATATATATACTGCAAATACACATAGGGGTGAAATCATACCATCCATCTCTCTTTTTTTAGAGATGATGTTCATAGAATAGAGGAGAATTATGGTGTAATTACTGAAGGCACTTCTCTTCTTTCAGAAGTGATATTCATCCAACAGCAGGATCCCTCCTAGGTATTAATATAAACCACAAGAAACTAACGAAAACACAGTATTTTGTTGTCTCTCTTACTAATTAAGACAAAGGAACACATTATTTTAAAGCATAGCCCAAAGTATTCACTTCAACTACAATAGAGTAAAGGATTATGAAGGATAAAGAGAGCTCAAAGTCTCTTTAGTATCCTTTACACAAAACATATACTAAAGGCAATTATGGTGGCACAAAGTCTCCCACAGTCAGCTTCAAGACATCTTCTAGCTTACTTCCACTTATTCTACTTATTTGATTAAATGGATGAGACTGTATTTAGGGAACAGACATAAGAACAGTTTCCTAAATGACACAAGCTTATTCCAATATAAAGTTTGAAAGGTCACTTGCTTTCTCATTCATTTAACAAAATATGATTAACAATCTGAGCTCAAAGTCTCAAGATTGCCTTTCAATTTGGGCAGAGCTTCACTTATGATAATAGAGAGATCTCCCTTGTACAAAATGAGAGATTACAATATAAAGCATCCCCTAAAAGACTTGGGCTCTTATTTTCATGAAAACGGCCCATGCTAAATTCAATGCATTGAATACATTTGAAATTCTATGAAGGGGACATGCTGGAATAGGTCATCAACCTTATCTTTAGCATTTTAAATTATATCAAATATCACCTCCAAAGTATGGGCTGCCTGGTCTTCTTTTAAACACTTACATGGTTGTCTATTCACCTTTACTCAACAAAAAAAAATAGGCCGCATCCTTGAATGTTTGTGTTCCCTAATGTCCACCTGGTGGACTATTTCACCTACTAGAAATAACTCTCCTACAGATATTTTTGGATTTCGTGTAGTTGTTCTCTCTTTCCTTACCATGTTTTGTCTTTCCTTGGTGATCTGAGCTCTCAGGTCTATCTTCTCACTTTCAACTGGCTCTTCGGCTCCTTCCTTGGTTGGTCACTAAGTTTGTTATCAGGAATTTTGAAAATCAATGGTTATTCCATCACCCTAAAATTGACATATATGGAGACATCACTGGTCACTTTAAACCTCGTTGAACCTTGAACCTTTAACTCTTTTGGTTCAAAGTTCAATGGTTCAAAGGTTCAATGCTTTGTGAAGGGCCGCATTCACTTTCTTTTCTTTTTTGGTCAAACCATTTCTTTAAACTTCTTTGGAATCTTCCACTTCCTTCATTTGCTCAAAGCTTCCATTCAAAATTTGAACTCTTTGAACCCTTTGAACCTTTTATTCTCTAAGTCTATCGAACTTATTAAACTTGTTGAACCTTTGAACTTTTTGAACCATTTTGGTTCAAGATTCAATGGTTTAATGATTTAATCTTATTTCTTTGATTTCTTTGAAGCTTCAAATGCTCTAGATTTTATAAGTCCGTTTAAGTCATTTGAACCTTTGAACTCATTAAACCTTTAAACCTTTGAACTCTTTTGGCTCAAGGTTTAACGGTTCAATAGTTCAATCTTCGCTCTTTGATTCCTTATTTTCTTTAAGTCTTTCAAACTTATTGAACTCATTAAACCTTGAACCTTTTGAAAAAATTTGGTTCAAAGTTCATCAGTTCAATGGTTTAACCTAATCTCTTTGATTCCTTTTATTCTCTAAGTCCACTGAAGTCGTTGAACCTTTGAACTCATTGAACTTGTGAACCTTGTAGAGGTGGGGTTCAATGGTTCAAAGTGGTTCATTCTAATTGTTTGAATCCCACCGTTAAGTCTTTTGATCAAACCTTTACGTTGAACCATCCTTAAAACACTAAGGAAAATCCTTAAGTGTTTTGAACTTCCTTTGAAGAAAGCTTGCCTATTGAACCTACGACTTCTTTAGCTGAAAAAGCTTGAATATTTGAAAAACTTAACTGCTTAAAACATTTTTGAGAAATAAAAGAGAGATTTTTGGTCTATAAGACCAAAATGGTTGGTATGTTGTCCACAAAAATAAGTGACAGATTTTGGGAATAACAATTGGCTCCAATTGGGGAACTTCCATCAATTGAAAGCTGAAGTAATCGAAGGGAGTAAAAACTAGAATCTCAGTGCCTTCATTTATGCCATTGAGCTACGGAGTCATGCTACCCAAAAATAAAGGTGCCAAAAATGAATGACATCAAAAACAAATGAAAGACAGAAAATGAAGAAAGACTATACATATATACAAATGTACAACTGGACTTATCTGATACTTCAAGGATTGAAGTGCTTCAGATGCTGCCTATTATGAGGTAGAGAAAATGGCTTTCCATCTTGATATTTCAGCAAAAAACTATTTTCACCATTTAAATGATGAATGGTAAATGGGCCTCTCCATAAGGAATCAAATTTTCCATGCATTCCTTTTGGTTCTCTCCTCTTGTCCCAGAACAGGACTTGATCTCTAACCTAAAAATCATGGATCCTTACTTTCTAGTCGAAGAGTCTCTTCACCAGACTTTGATGCACAGCAATTCGGTCCACCACCATAGTTTTTTTACTTATTAAGTTTAGTTAAGCACATTATCCTCTTGTTGATGGAACTTTCAAAAGTTGAATCTTACACTACCTTTGCTAACTTTAATGTTGGTAATTCTAGGGTGATTGGTATCTCTGCATTCAAACCATATATAAGTTGGAATGGGGACATACCTATCACCCTTTTGGGAGTAATTTTGTCTACCCATAAAGCATCAAGCAATGTTTTATGCCAAGTTCTCTGATTATCATCTACCAGCTTCCTGATAATGGTCACCAGGTTCTTATTGCTTGATTTTGCTTGACCATTTCCTTGAAGATAATAGTAAAAAGAGTGGGAGAGGATAATCCCATAATAGTAGAAAAACTGGGTGATCTCATGAGAAGAGAAATAGACTGCATTATCTATTACAATCTTGGTTGGGACCCCAAACCTAGAAATGATATTTTTCTTGAGCAAATTACATACTACTTCTAAAGTAGCATGCTTGACTAGAATGGCTTCCACCCACTTGGTAAAGTAGTCTGTGGTTGTGAGGACATAATCATGTCCAACACTCAAGGATAAATTTACAACACCAATGAAATCAATTCTCCATTATTGAAATGGATCTTCTATTACCATAAGCTTGAGAGGTAACGCAGCCAACTTGGGTTTGCCAATGAACTATTGACATAACTCACATTTAGGCACCCAAGCATATGAGTCTTGAAACATAGTAGGCCAATAGTATCTAGCTCACAAAATCTTATGGGTAGTCATAGGCATGGAAAAATGTCCTCCACAAGTCAAATTTTGGAAGGACTCTAAAAGTTTATTCTGCTACACTTTATCCATGCAGTGAAGGAATACCCCATCAAGGTTTCTCTTATACAGACCGTTATCCCACAAGACAAAATTGGAAGCTTTCAACTTAATAGTCCTCTTTTCTTTACGAGACAGGTGAGTAGGACACTCACCATAGATAAGGAAATGAGAAATATTCAAATACCACTCATTTGTAGTGGTGACAAAAAGAACTATTAGCGTGTCTTTAACTTCCACTTCTTCATGCCCTACCTCTTCTGGTATGTTATCAACAATTAATTAGCAGAGGCCCCTTCCCCACACCAGCTTCATTGGTTTGATAACAAGATCAAACTCCTAAATTTTGGCAATCTAATTGCCCCTTTTGGTTCCAAACTCTTGCTAAGTTAGTATGGACTTGACTGTTGTATCAAGAACCAAAGCAACATTATGTGAGTTTAAGATGTAAAAATGGAAGTTCTTTACCACCTTTACCATAGCATAAACATGCTTCTCCATATTTAAATACTTTATCTCATGATCTTTGAGAGACAACTCATAAAGGATATGGGAGATTCCACACTTTCTTTATTCTATTGAACCAAAATGGCTAAAATCGTGTGTTCAAAAGCATAGTTGTACATCATGAAGTCTTTGGTGTAATCAAAACAAACTAGAATTAGAGCATGGGCGATAGCTTCCTTGATGTCTTGAAATGTTGACTTGCCTTCTTCAGTCCAGTTGAAAGTGGCTTTGCCCTTCATCATATTGACAATGTGGTGAGTCTTCTCTATGAATTCAGGAATGAACCTTTGTAGAAAATTCACCTTTCCAAAGAAAGAGTGAACTGCAGTCTTACTAGTAGAAAGAACAAGATCTTGAATGGATTTGACCCTTTCTGGGTCAATATTTATGCCTTCTTGAGACACAATGTGACCAAGAAATTTCCCTTCAGTAACCCCAAAATTTGACTTCTTGGGATTAAGAGAAATACCATTCTACCTACATCACTCCAACACTTATTGTAGATTATGCACATGATCAGAATGATGCTTAGAAAAGACTGTCAAATCATCAAGGTATACCACAATGAACTTACCTATTTCATTTCTAAAATCAAGATCCATTGCTCTTTGGAAAGTGGCACCAGCATTGATCAAGCCAAATGGCATTCTGTGATATGTAAAGGTGCTAAGTGTTGTGAAGGTGGTCTTATGTTGGTCTACTTCACCAACTTCCACTTGATTATATCCTAAAAAGCCATCTAACATCGATAACATCTCAGTGCCAATCACTATCTATCTCTATTGATCCATGATGGGCAGGGGATAGTTGTCCTTTAAAGATGACTGATTCAAATTCTTGAAATCAACACATAGGCAAATTTCTCCATTCTTCTTTCTCACAGGGACTATGTTCACAATCCAGGTGGAATGATAGATTGGGAAAATAATTCTTGCATTCAACATTTTTTGTATTTCAGATAAAATTATGCCTGATATCTTGGGATTATACTGCCTTTACTTCTACTTGTGAGGCAGCAACCCAATCTTGAGAAGAATTTATTGTTGGATTTCTTCAAGTCTAAGATTTTTTAGATCATCATAAGAGTATGCCAAAACATTAATGTAATGGCAAAGCAGAGTGATAAATTTGAGTTTCTCATCAGGTGTGCAACAATTCCCAATGTTGACCATTTTTGGATTATCTTCTATACATAAATTGATTTGATCAAAATCCTTGGAGGATTTTGAATCCATTTATTGTTCCTTGATAAACCTATCATGCTTGTCAAAAAGTTTCTCAAGAGAAAATAATCCTTTGGAAATTTTATTCCCTTTGAGCTGAAGGAACTCTTCATCAGCTTTTGAATTTGTTTCAAGAGCTGATTCCTACAGTGGAGATTCACTACCTTCAAATTGAAGCTTTTCAAAGCTATCTCTTTGTTCTAAAAAAGCAATGATTTGGTTATCACCATTGAATACCTACCAATGGTTAGCATTATCAGGTACACTTGGTCAAAAGACCAACTCGATAGTGTACCTATATTCTTTGAAATCTTGGTAAGAGACCAAGAGAGTTACAGAGATGGCCAATGCATCTGCACAACTATTAAATTATCTAAGCACGATAGAGATATTGAAAGCATCAAAGCTTTCAATGCAATCCCACACTAGATTATGATAATGTCACAATCTTTCATTCTTAGTTTGATACAAATTCCTCACTTGACAAACCACCAACTCAGCATCTCCTTTGGCATGAAGGAGTTTAACACCTTTCTTTTGAGTAGCCTTTAATCCAAGCAGCAGTGATTCATACTCAGTAGTGTTGTTAGTGTTTCTGAACTAAAACTTATATGCATATGTAAAAATATCTCCTTGATGAGACATTAAAATAACTCCAGCTCTAGAACTAGTTGAAGCATTACTGCCATCAAATTTTAGAATCCAAATATCATCAGAATTTGATCTTCTTTCAAAAAAAATTGTCAAGAAGAGAAGATCTTTTTTCATGTGTATTGTGCCCTACCAATTCTTCTAATGACTTATCTAAATATTTTGGATTATCACCTATGGGACTCTCATCTACTAAAATAAAAACATTTTCAGTAGACAAAAAGTAATTACCCATGTCTAAAGACTCAAAAAAAATTTGAGCTTTAGGGGCTAAAATTTGGGTAACAATGTACTTTGATTCCTTCTCAGGAAGCAACCTTTGCTTGACACCCTGACATGGATCCTTGCTTTAGATAGGTCCATGCTCAATTCTCCACTAACATCTTTACAAAAAAAATTTCTAAGAAGAATGCAGTAGGAGGCTGGGACATCGGCCACCAAGACTATCATTTTAATTCTTTTATCTGGAAAGGCCACAAATGCAAATTGAGCATCTTTGATTTGTCCCAGTAAAGGCACTTATTTTTTTTCCATGGAGAAACATCTCCCAAAGGTCTTAGTCAGCATGAGACCAAGATATTATGCCACCTTGGTGGGCATGACATTGTCAGATGCACCAGAATCAATTATGTAATTATTTAGCTGATGACCATTTATCAGCAGGTAGACATAAAATAGTTCTATCTTTTCAGGGGCAGTTGGAGGATTAATCACAAGATTATTTTAGGTAGGTGTATTCTTTGGGGATCATAAGTTACTTTCAAAATTTCTTGTCCTACAAGGACAATTTTATTCTTGATGCATTGAACTAACCTATCTAACTACTCAAGGTTGGATTACAAGAATTAAAACTCAGACATTTGAATTTTAGTCTTCTTAGCATGGTCAATTATATAAAATGACTAAAATGAATTAGAAATAGATGAAGGCAGTTCTTCAATTTGGTTTTTGTTGGGTGTAGGATTAGTCTATGAATTTTAAGCAGAAGGTGAAGGAACATTGAGGTACTTAAATTTTTGGCAATCACCAGGTCCTTTCGTTGGAAAGGTAGCAAAGTTCCTCATTTAGAAATTGAAATTGCTGGTCAATATTCTTCCCCTATTTTTCTTTTATCTGCTTATTGAGTTGACTAGTTTTGAGACCTAATAAATACAATGTATGATCCATCAAATGCTTCACCTTTACTTCTAGGTTCATCCTGGTAATTTAAAAAACCAATGTTGGAGTCACCAGCTGATTCTTCTTGGCCTTCTACAAAGAGATCAGCGTCATCTTCTTGGTTTAACTCAAGTTGAAAAGAAAAATTAGATTCAATTTTAAGATAACCAACTAATGAGTTAGTTGGTGCTGCCTCAATGGTAGACTTCCTTAGTGGGAGAGGAAGGAAATTTGGTTGCCCTTGATTTCTAGTAGCATTACCCTGATATGACTGGTTGGGAAATGTCCTCCTTGGTATATCTTGATAAGAAGGAGGAGAAGACATCCCTTGTGCCATTTTCTTTTTGAGAACTAGCAATTCATTTATTAGCTTTTGCACCATTAAATCAGTGGTGCCTATAGAAGAATATTTAGAAGATGAAGAATACTTACCTCTATTATGATATCTTCTTATTCTTTCTGCCAAGATAAGGTCATCTTCAACCTCAGTCACCAAAATTTAAGCTATAGCAAGGTCTATGTGGCTATCCTAACTCAACAAGAAACTCACTTCAGGAAGCTAAGAATTTATGAAGAAGCATTTGAGATTCTCAGGTGTCAACTGAGCAATTATGAGAATCTTATTTCTCAGTTTGTCAAATTTGGCAATGAAGTCTCTCATGGGTTCATGAGGCTCCTTCATTTTTGTAAGCTAAGCTAACAGGGCATGTGCATCTTCTACTAGTTTGAATCTGGCCTTAAATTTAGCTTTGAGAGTGTTCTAGTTAGTTACTATTTGTGCTTGCAGATGATAAAACTAGTCTGTAGCAGTGCCTTGAAATATTTTCACAAATATTCTAACTGTAATGTCTTCATATTCAATGCTTATTAAACCATAGGCTATACAAAAGGCTGAAATATGTTCATCAAGATTAACCTTCCCATCACCATAGAACTTGGGAAAATTTTTCCTTGAGCTATGGGGTAGCTCATGTAGAGGTGGGATCAGATTCAAGGGACCAAAGGTATTACCCTAGGGGCCTTGGACTACCATGATATGGCTGTTGAAAGGAGGGATAATAAATATCTATGGGATATGTATGGACAAAGATCTACTAGCAGAGGAAAGAGAAGCTTTGCCTAGTATTAGGGACCTAATGTTTTTAGGAGGAAAACTCCTAGTTCACTAAAGGTGAGTTTGTGGAGGGGAAAGATCAAAATTATTTTGATACACAAGCTCAAATATAGGGCCAACAATACCTTGATCTCTCTATCTTCGTGTGTATGGTGGATCTACTAGAGTGTAAAATGGATATAGGAAAGAACTAGAACTACTTCAATTTGAAGCTTGAGGCTTCAAACTGCATGTTTGATCCCCAACAGAGTCACCAAAAACTACTGGGTGAATATTTTGTCACCAACTGACTGATGGCAAAATGGTTACATTAACCACAGCATAAAGATATTTATACAGCAAAATGGATGTGGTGGTCATAGCCAGATTGAGACAAATCTCTCCTCTCAATAAGGGGAGGTTCCCTATAAACTATAGTATACTATATATATACTAAAAATATGCACAAGGGTGAAATAATACCATCCATCTCTCTTTTTTTAGAGATGATGTTCACAGAATAGAGGAGAAATTTAGTGTAATTACTGAATGCACTTCTCTTCTTTCAGAAGTGATATTCAACCAACAGTAGGATCCTTCCTGGGCAGTAACATAAACCATAAGAAACCAATGAAAACACAAAGTATTTTGTTATCTCTCATACTGATTAAGACAAAGGAACATAGTAGTTTGAAGTGTAGCCCAATATATTCACTTTAACTACAACATAGTAAAGGATTACGAAGGATAAAGAGAGCTCAAAGTCTCTCTAGTATCCTTTACAAAAAACATAGACTAAAGGCAATTATGGTAGCATAAAGTCTCCCACAATCAGCTTCAGGACATCTTCCAGCTTAATTCCACTTGTTCTACTTGTTTGATTAAATGGATGAGACTATATTTAGGGAACAGACATAAGAATAATTTTCTAAATGATACAAGCTTATTCCAACACAAAGTTTGAAAGGTCACTTGATTTCTCATTCATTTAACAAAATAGGATTAATAGTCTGAGCTCAAAGTCTCAAGATTGCCTTTCAATTTTGGTGGAGCTTCACTTTTGATAACAGAGACATCTCCCTTATACAAAATGAGAGATTACAACATATAGCATCCCCTAAAAGACTTGGGCACTTATTTTCATGAAAATGGTCCATGTTGAATTCAATGCATTGAATGCATTTGAAATTTTGTGAAAGGGACATGTTGGAACAGGTCATCAACCTTATCTTTAGCATTTTTAATTATATCAAATATCACCTCCAAAGTAAGGGCCACTTGGTCTTCTTTTAGATACTTGCACGGCTATCCATTTACCTTTACTCAACGAAGAAAAATAGGCTGCATCCTTGAATATTTATGTTCCCTAATGTCCACCTGGTGGACTATTCCACCTAATGGAAATAACTCTCCTACATACATTTATGGATTTATTGTAGTTTTTCTCTCTTTCCTTACCATGTTTTGTCTTTCCTTGGCAATCTGAGCTCTCAGGGATATATGCTCACTTTTAGCTGGCTCTTCAGCACCTTCCTTGGTTGGTCACTGAGTTGGTTCTTAGGGCTTTTGAAAATCAATAGTTATTCTATCACCCTAAAATTGATGTCCATAGGGATGTCAATGGTCACTTTGAACCTCTTTGAACCTTGTGTTCCTATGCTAGATTTGCTTTTCACATTCAAGAAAGAGAAAATGAGAAACTAAGAAGAAGGACGAGGGTTTGTACGTACCTGGGTTGTAGACGTGCACACCAGAATTCAGACGATAGTAGGAGCTCCTCTTTGGTTGTGGAGGATGACACTTGAAAGAGAAAGACACTAAAACATGAAAAATGTTAGATGACAAAAGGGTGGACTGCCAAGCAAGAGCTTGGTCCTAGAAGTGCAAAGGCTTCTTGGAGGATGCCAGTCCACTGTTAAAAATAGAATGCTGATCAGAAATAGAAAGTGATAAATGATGAAAAATAAAAAGAAAGAACTTAAGGCAAATGCATACTTGTTTAGAAGTAATCTGCTTTTGCACAGTCACCAATGTCGGTGGTATTGCCAGCGTCAGTCAGGTAAGGTCACCGACGTCGATTAGGCTGCCGACGTCGGTAGGGGAAATGGACGAGGTCGGCTAGGGTAGTAGTCTTAGACAGAGTCTTGTCAGGTTACAGGTTGGTTTCTAGTCTACAGAATGGACTGTGGTCTCATCTGAGGGTTAGGGAGGTCTATTTAGAGGTCTGAGAGATTGCCTAGAGTTCTGAGGGACTTGTTTTGGGTCTGAGGGACTGAGAATGTTGTCCGAGAAAGTGGCTAGTTGGGAACCAAAAGCACAAAGGGGAATGAATGAGAGGCAGGGGTCTGAGAAGGCCTTTCAGCCTCTCAGGGGAAGGACAGGGAAGGTTTTGGCAGTGATTAGCTAAATAGATAGATTAAACAAGAAATAAAACATAAAACAACACTGTGCTTACCTCTTGCTTGCTGATTAAAGAATGGGAAAACCTGTTGTCAGAGTTGTTGAAGGACCTACAAATGGAGCTGTTGCTTGGAGCTCTTCTTGCAAGATGCCTGTAGCTGTTGGTGTTGCTATATGAGGGGGAGGAGAAGAAAATACAAATGCAAAAGCATCAAGAGAGTTCTGTTCGTAGGGGGGCCAAAGAATGGTTGCAGAGAATGGTCTTGAAGGTTGCCGACGCTGGCAGAATTGCCGACGTCGGCCGCATAATGACCGACGTCGGCAGCTAAAGAATGGGGATAGAGGCTAAAATTAGCCTCTATCCATTCTTGCACACTGTCGGGTCAAGGGGCCATGGGAAAATGGTTGAGGGAGGCATAAATGGATGCGGGAGGAAGGATAAAGGGGAGATTTGGGCAATAAAGGCTAGGAGAGAGGTGGGGGGATCCAAGGAGGGGATCCAAGGTGGCAAGGGTGAGGTGGAAGAGGGCCAAATAAATTAAAATATTTATTTGATAAATGGAGGGGGCTAGGACAAAGGTTAGGACATGGGCCAAGGGGAGCCAAGGGTGAAAGAAGACCTAGGGGGTAGACATGATTTCATTTTCTACACCTTGAACCTTTAACTCTTTTGGTTCAAAGTTCAATGCTTCAAAGGTTCAATGTTTTGTGAAGGGCCATGTTCACTTTCTTTTCTTCTTCGGTTGAACCATTTCTTTGAATTTCTTTGGAATCTTCCACTTCTTTCATTTGCTCGAAGCTTCTATTTGAACTTTTAACTCTTTGAACCCTTTGAACCTTTTATTCTCTAAGTCTATCAAACTTATTGAACTCGTTGAACCTTTGAACCTTTTGAACCATTTAAGTTCAAGGTTCAACGATTCAATGATTTAATCTTATTTATTTGATTTCTTTGAAGCTTTGAATGCTCTGGATTTTCTAAGTCCATCTAATTCATTTGAAACTTTGAACTCATTGAACCTTTGAACCTTTGAACTCTTATGGTTCAAGGTTTAATGGTTCAACAATTCAATCTTTGCTCTTTGATTCCTTCTTTTTTTAAGTCTTTCAGACTTATTGAACTCGTTAAACCTTGAACCTTTTGAACCATTTTGGTTCAAGGTTCATCAGTTCAATGGTTCAATCTCTTCGACTCCTTTAATTATCTAAGTCCATCAAATTCATTGAACCTTTGAACTCATTGAACCTGTGAACCTTGTAGAGATGGGGTTCAATGGTTCAATGGTTCAAAGTGGTTCATTCTAATTGTTTGGAGCCCGTCGTTAAGTATTTTGATCAAACCTTTGCATTGAACCATCTTCAAAACACTAAGGAAAATCCTTAAGTGTTTTGAACTTCCTTTGAAGAAAGCCTACCTATTGAACCTATGACTTCTTTAGCTGAAAAGGCTTGAATATTTGAAAAACGTAATTGTTCAGAACATTTTTGAGAAAGAAAAGAGAGAGTTTTGGTCTGTAGGACCAAAATGGTTGGTATGTTGTCCACAAAGACAAGTTACTTATTTTAGGAACAACAATATGGTCTAAAATAAAAATATTTGACCTTAAATGTGCACCAATTGACCTTGAAAGGCCACTAAAACACCATCCACATATTTAAGAGAATTTATGAACTCCATTAGGTCATATCCTAAATCATTTTATGCACTAATGACCCCTTTTTCACAAAATTCAACTCCAAATTCCCACCAAATGGGCCCCATACATGCCAAAACGTACCTCTTCAACTCCTTATTAGTACCATGAACTTTTATACATCACTTGAATCCTATTTTTCCCTCCTCCTACCCATAAATAATGGATTATAATCTAAAATATGAGAAAACATAGGTAATTTATAGGTTTTAGGAGATTTTTGAGTGTTATGGATCTATATAATATGAATTGGCTCAAGTGGAGTCAGGGGTCTATAAGAGTAGTTCACTACTAATATGTGTGGAAGAAATCAAATTGTTTTAGTACTTAAGGATCCCAAAACCAATTCATCTCCCCCATAGAGCTCATTATCAAGCTTAGAGAGAACTTCAAGTTTGTGCTCAGTGTGTATAGAGGAGAGAGAAAGAGGGTCCAAGCTATTGTCTAAAGAAAGTAAACTTTGTCACCTTCTAATCATAGGCATTGGTTTTAGGATTAGTCTCCTAAGTCTATGAACATTCACTAGGAATTTAAGTGATCTAGTCACCACTCTCATCTACATAGGGTAAAAGGAGGATGGTTTTATTGAATTTCTAGTATGTTTTATTAAAATGATGATTGTTAATGATTCCTCAAGTCTTGCAAAGACTTTCCATGGCCTCATCAATGTTTGGCTCACACATGTGGTCATATATAAGTGAGAAGCATCCAAACTACCAATATTAATAGTCTATAGTCAAGGTTGCAATGGTGAGAATATATATTCAATGTATACACCTAAAGGTGAATAGTCTTGAATATTCAATAAAGTGTCTTGAAGTGATTCATGCATCTTTGTTTTAGGAGTTGGGTATTCATATAAACCTCTAACTCTCCCATGGTGTCTGCGAGTGAAGACTACCTACATGTCTGAGTTCATTGCATAAAAAGGTAGTATACTATATAATGGTGGCTTGAAGTTTGAGAAAACATAGTAAAACAGATCATGGAGTATTGCATTCACACCATAATTATTACAATGTTCTCAAGATTCACCATAACCTCCATAGGCTTAGGGACTACCAATTTGCCTTCAAACATGTTTAGAACCCTTTTATCATAAGTTAAGGTTTTTTATCAAAGGTTAAGGTTTTTTTTTAAATTCCTAGGTTGCTTTTTTAACCATGTATACCTCATTAATGGACTTCAAATCATTATATTCTATTAGGTATATGCATAAAGGTGTCTAAGGTCTTTGTAGGTCACATTGGGAGTGAGTCCATAGTTTATTTCAAGCCCTTAAAGAGATTCCACCTTTTAACCACCTTTGTACTATCATTTTACGTTAGTTTAAGCCATGTCTCCAAGTTTCAATCTCCATACAACCCCACTACCATGACCCATAGGCCATCCACCCACCTACCCAAGTCTAAATCATGGTATCAAGGCTTAAATACTCCTTAGGGTTGTCAAGAACCATCAGGTCATGAACAATGAGCCATACAGATATATACCCTATTGAGAGAGTAATAGCCACCTACAAAATTTCACCTAGATCTACTATACAAAATTCCTTCAAGGTCACCATATGAAGATGAGCCTTGAGCATAATAAAAGGATGTGGACAGACAAATGTCTATCTTATATATATTGGTTGGAACATAAGATATTCATGGGGACCTTAAGTATACTATAGAACTCTCTCTCCTAACTTAGAAACTTGTTCTACAGACCCCTCACAAGTCAATTATAAATAATTTAGTACTCATAGTACTACTAATGGTTTGTACCCTCACCCTAAGTATGAGACAGTTTATACACCTAAATGGAAAAGAATTCAAATTCAAGGAAATAATTAAAACATGGGGTCATCCTTGATAAAGGTAAAGAGACCTACAGGAGTGTATTTGGGTTATGTAAAGCTCACACAGTTAGTCAAGATTGTCTATAAAATGAAGATGTCATACCAATGAGAGTTTCATTATTTAGAATATATAACAGGGGATTTTTTGTAGGATAAATACACATCAAACACCTGAAGTACCTACTTGATAGTGATCTTGAGTAAAGAAGTTGTCTAGTCTGGTTTGCATACCAAACACACACAAGGCTATTTATGAATGTGTATTCAAATGTTTTGACTCTGATTACACCCTTATAAGAGCTAAAATAAGTTTATGTGGGAACCAGCATGAACTATTACAGACCTATGCACTAGGCAGTGTTGATTAAAGTAGTCTTTAGGAAGGAGAAGGGTTGATAATAAATCTGAGTAGATGAGAACATGATAATTAGGTAGAGGTAGGATTGAAGGAGGTTTTATTATACATGATATATATAGATTCATCCATAAGAGATTAGATTTTCAACACCCAGTCTAGCCCTATAAGACCTAAAGGCTCACCTAGATCTCAAGACCTTACCTCCACCTCATAGTGAATCTAGACCTCCAAGCAAGTTTAATGTAATGTGGTATGTGTGGGAGGATTTTTTAAACCCTATCGAAAGCATTTGGATTACATTAATGTAAGGAGACAATCATTTTTGGGTTTTAGTTCTCCCCAAACTCCATCTTCTTGAGTAGCCTATCAAGTTGCATCTTTAAGAACTCATACCTTTCACCACAAAGGGACCTAGGCCCAAGGCTCTTAGGGAAACTTAAGTACCCATATGGAATCAAAATCAATAAAATAATGAAAAGAATTGAGGGGCCCAATTTTATGAATGAACACTAAGAAGTTAACCTACTCAAATTACTCAGTAGAAATCTCTAGTCACACCTTCCAACACTCCTATCTTCACACACACTTTGCATGGGATCTTAAGCTATTTATGAGAGATGAAGGAATCATGGGATAAATTTTCATGATAATAAGTTTTGGTTCAAATTTTCATACTTTATGAACCATTGTTAAGATGGTGGACCTCTAAAATCCTTCTTAAACCTTGGATGGTACTTGATGATAGAATTATGCCTCATAATGCATTCACATGGAACATTTTACTTATTAAATGGTCCTAAAGGTCTCCTCACATATTTTAAACACTCAAATGACCTATTTATTGCCATGTATAGGGGCTATGTTATACGGATCAAGCCTAAGAAAGCTAGTTTGAGCTTGTAAGGAATTGAAAAGACTTTGCATATACCATGGGTTTTTTATTTAAAATAGGGTCTTAAAGTTCCTAAATTATCTCACAATGGCCACCTATAGGAACCTTTATAATTGGTTACCATTGTAGACAAACCTATGTATCTAAGTGAGATACATTATTGCATACAACAAAGGTAAATGGATTGATGATTCCAACATAGGTACTCTAATGGCCCTCATGGTTTATTTTCATGTTAAAGGTAGGGGATAGTTGCCTCACATATCTAGGTTAAGACTAAAACCTAGAAACCTTGCACTTATGATCACTAATCTAGTACCCTTATTAAGAAAGTTCCACTTAGGAGAAAGAATATAGGGCAAAATGAGATTTAAGGACACCTCAAATATTTAATGGGGAGAGAATCAGGTTTATTGAGAGGTTTAATTCACTTTGGGTTACAAGAGAGGTGCCATAATTGGTCATTCCAGCCTAAAAACACCTAGAGACAACTTAGAATGCATGATTCTCACTCAAGAGGCAACTTCACATGCTCACAACTATATGAAACTTTTGCATGGGAGGTTTAGCACTTCATTATAGGTGAGGGGCTTTATCTACATGAGTTTAGTGAAATTTTTTCATATGTTAGGGCCCCAACCTCTATGAACCATCACTAAGAGTCCTAAACACTCTTAAACCTCTAAAAACCCCTAAAAAGGACCTAAATAGAAAGGTTTAGGATAAAATTCATCCAAAATAATTGGAACCACTTGGATCACCTTTCCCACTCAAAGGAGGCTCCTTCTAGGGTATTGGTCTGTATGAATAGTGTATAGACACCTTTAGAAATTATAAGTTTTTAGGGTTTTAAGTAAGAAGTGAAGTTAAAAACTAGGCCATAGGTTCCTAATCATTGGAGGTTTTGTTTTGAATCTTTTTTCACCTCCTAAAATCATGAATTTTTCACTTGCCTACCTAAA
Organism: Torreya grandis; assembly: GCA_037957365.1. Taxonomy (NCBI): domain Eukaryota; kingdom Viridiplantae; phylum Streptophyta; class Pinopsida; order Cupressales; family Taxaceae; genus Torreya; species Torreya grandis. The sequence continues at coordinate 947,158 of JARHVA010002874.1, forward strand.
ATTGCCTCTACCAACCTTCACCAATCATCTAATCTACAAAAGCTAGTCAAGATGGCCTAATCATGCAAGAAGGATAAGTTTGAAAGTGTGAGATGTTTTGAGGGTCCAAGTTATGATGTATAATTTTGGTTTAGGTATTACTAAATCCTACTCAAATATTTATATGGCATGGTTCAACTCTCATAGTCATCTAGATAGTGAATGGATAAGGGATTGGGATACAAGCCCATAAGCCTACTTAACTAACAAGATGAAGGTACTAATGGGTGTAGAAGTCCATCATAGAGTTAATGATCCATATTAATAAAAATTTAAATACTCATTGAAGTTAGAAAGCTCCATGACCATGGACATTATGAATAATTTTGGTGGTTTCTTAAACATGGTCAATCTATAGGTATGGGTAGCTGTTAAATGCCTCATGGAAAAGGCACAATTAAACCTCTTTCAATGTTGATAACTGATGAATGGAAAATGAATTGGATAAATTTGGAATTCATGGACTCTTCATGGGTCAAAATTTACTAAAATTAAACATCAATACTCGAAATATCTCATTCAAGGCACCTATCCACTCAAGCAATGCATAGGGGAATGAGGGAGATTAGTGAAATTATTGCATGATCACTATGGTCTATTCATGACCACTTATATACAAGATTACTCTCTCTTTATCATAAACAACTCTTTAAATTTAGGCCTTAAATCCTTGATTTGTATCCATCAGCTGGGTGTAGCAAAACTATGCCAAAATTGTATCTTGCACCTTGAATTAATAGAGAAAAGATTGTTACAGTCTTCTTCCTTAGCATTAATATGTGTTATTATTTTTTATTTGAATAAAAGTATGAATTTGATCTTATTTTTTAGGTCCTCTCTTTCACCTAGTGTTATTTTATCACCCTATATAGGTCATGTGAAGTTTTGATAGGTGGCAACTGTGTTGAAGAGTGAGTTGATTGATAGTGTCTTATGGAGACCTATAATATTTTTCCTTCAAGTTGTAGACCTTCCACCTAACTTATATATTAAATAATCATTATTAGGATTATGTCAAGAAGCTTGGTTAGTTTTTTGTCTTCCATTAGATTCATAAGTGTGTTGAAAAATTAGTTAAGAGAGGATAAGTAAAGATTGGTGCATCACCACCCCTAGAGTAGGTTTTCCTTGTAAGTTTTCATCCTATCTCTTTTCATCCCAAAATAAGTAGGTCCTAGAACAAGAGTTTAATTTGATATATTATGGGATATATCCCCATAATATATAGGTTTGGTCTAACTATAGGTTACCCATAACCTTTACATCAATCATATGTTAGTCCAAGTTTGAAGTAGAATTGAACTATCTCCTTCAGAAGGTGAAACTTGGATGGTTAATAGTTTTATCATGCCCTGTGGGACCAGATTTCAAGTGACTTGGAGTATGATTTATAATCCTTGGATAATATATAAAATATTTAAGTACATCAATGGTAGATCTACAGTCAAGTTACATGTAAAAATTATCAACATGTTCTTCTTCAAAAGGTAAGGACATTGAGTTTGTTGAGTTGTCATTACACATTGCTAGGAGGAAGAGATATCCTAGGTTTAATCCCAATCATACACCCCCTAACTCTCCTAATTCTACCCAAACAAACACTATTACAAATATTTTACCCCTAATGACTAGGTCTAGAATGTAAGCCTTTGTGCCTTTCAATGCCGGTATCCCCTTAAACCTTAACTAGTTTGATGATGCACCTATTTCTACCCTCAAAATCCTTCCCTATTTCATTAGAGAGAACTCAACTACCCTTATATAACATATTTCATACATATCCAATTTGTTTTTAGTCCATAATATAACCCAATAGAACGTGTGTATGACACTATTAGCAATGTCCTTGAATGGTAAGGCACTTCAGTGGTATAGGAGCCTAACACCTACAACCATCAAAACCTAAGATGAGTTTGGGGAACACTTATGTAATCACTTTGAATATAGGAGTGATCACCTCTCTTTGGTGGAATAACTTACCACAATCAAAATATCGTCCCATGAATTCATGTTAGAATTCAACTATAGATTTCAAAAAACTTGGGATAATATATCCACAAAAATCAATCCCACTCATAATTATGTATTCTTATACTACTCAAGGGCCCTTAATTCTGATGTGATAGTTATGATATAGTCAATGGGGGAAATACCTTTTTAGAAGCCTATGAGATAGCTATAAGGGAAAAAAAACTGCCTAATTCAAGTAGGCAAACTCACCCCTAGAACCCTCATTCCTTTTGTCCTATAAATCCAACCCCTTATACCTACCATTTCTCTATTACCAGCCTCAACCAATCATGATCAAGCATATGGAAACTAAGTGGACAAATTGGGTAAGATAGAGGGGCTTCTCAAAGCCCAAAATAATAAGTTAGTGGCCTTGGAGAGGTAGTAAAATCCACCCTTAATTACTTATCAAGCACCCCACAAACCTCCTTATCATCACTATCAATACAATAAACCTCCCTATCAACCCAAGCAATAAGGTTAAGGGTAAATTACACAAGGCCTTACAATGGTTATAATCCTAATGTTGCAAATTAGTTTTAGAGCCTTAGTTCCAACTCAAAATAATTATTCACAAGAAGGCTAATGGTAAATTCAATGGGGGTAGTCACATTACAATGGTAATGGCTCTAAGTGGATATGTGTGTCAAACATATTTCATGTAGTAGGGTCCCATTCTTCCATCACATGATAACATGCCTCCTTCACAACACAAGTAAGGTCCTCATATGCCTCATGGGGACATTCCCTTCATAACCTAAGATGAGATGCAAAGTCAAAAAGAGTAAAATGGAATAAATTCACCCTATAAAACTAAATTTTATAATTTTCAATAAGGTGAACACTTCTTTGAACAAGTGGTAGCAAATCAGGGTCAGAATGTAGCCAAGGTGGACAATTCAATTTCAACCCATATAGGGGATAAGAAAAAGTAAATTTATGATAATTTGATACTTGAAAAGGTAGATTATATACCTTATCAAACACCTAAATGGTCTTATAAACAATATATATCTCACAAGACATCACCAACTCAACAGATGGAAGATGGGAAAGGGTAAATTAGAAGGGTCTTTTTATGCCTCAATTTACACAAGCTCCAAGAAATGTTTCTACCCTTAATTTATAGTCCAAGGCATCCAAACCTAATTTTATCATTGTGGAATACATTAATAATTCCCATTTTACTCTCCCTATGTGGTATTCTTTTCAAAAATGTGGGGAAAAAGAACCTCTTTCAAGAAGAACTCTTCAAACTTCATGTTTTAGACAAACAAGTAGAAAAGGTAAGTGCATTCCTTACTAATTCAAGTCAAGTTCATGAGTCCTAAGCACATAAGGTATTAAAACCACCTCCCTTATACCTTTAATTCATCGTATGGTACTCCCTTGGGCATAATTTCATTATAGATAGTGGATCTAGCACTTTTATCATGCCTAAGTATATAGATGATAAACTAGGGCTTAAATATGAACCTAATGAAAAGGGATTTTTACAATTGGATGGGTCTCTTACAAAGACTATGGGTGTTATTAAGTACCTTAATATCATATTGGTTACTTTTCCTAATTATACCATATCCCAAAATTTGATGGTATTTGACCTTCTTCCCTAATTTTCCTTATGCTTGTCTAGAGATTTCACTACTAAAATTAGGGGGTATCTCTCTTCTAATTAGTCATATATGGTCTTTAGGACTAGGTATGGGATAAGGTTACCATAATTTATGAACCTATTTATAGGTTCCACTTCAAACCCTACATTCCCAACCTATCTAATGTTAATTTCATCATATTGGATGAGGATGAGGATCCCAATGACTAAGAGCATATGGAACCACTAGAAGGCATATCAGATTTACTCCTTGATGAGTGAGTAGTAGAAAAAAATGGATATTATCCTTAAAATACCATTGAATAGGTAGGCTTAGGCATGTATTACATGCATGAATATGGAGGTACCATTCCAAGTCTCACTAGCACAAGCCAAGAACATGAAGGTGTATGAAACTTGTTTTTTTGATGGGTCAAGATCAAAGAATGGGAGTGGGGAAGATGTTATGCTTTTATCCCCTTCCAATAAAAGGTATTATTTTTCCCTAATTTTTTAGTTTAGCTACACTTACAATAGTACAAAATATGAGGCCCTCATTCATGGGATACAATGGGCAAGGAAAAGAGGCATCAAGATTTTGCAGGCTAAAGTAGACAGTGAATTAGTAGTGTAGTAGGTAAGAGGCATAAGTGTATTTAATAATCCACTCTTAAATGCCTAAAAATATAGGATTTTTGACCTCTTATAGGACTTCAAAGCCTTTTAAATTCACTCCATACCTATGGAAACCAATCAACATGCAAATTGGTTAGCTACCATTAGGGCACAATATGACATATATTATGGGGTCAAGGATATAAAAGTGGTGTATAGGCCCTCATTTCTTAATAATGAGGTGAGTTGTAAAGTATTTAAAAGTGATAGACAAATTAATTTCTTCTTACAACATGAGGTATAATTTTTCTCAAAGAATCAAGGTAGGCTATAACATCAATATGGATATCAAATTTTCTAACTGAGGAAAAATAAGTTGCCTAAGGGCTTGGTAACATTGGAAATTATATTTAATGAGGATGACCAACTGAGGAAGGAGAAGTAAATAACTTCCACAAAATAGGAACACTATGAGAAGGTTGTCATATTCAAGGATAAGTTACTCAAGCTAGGGGAGGTAAAAACCAAAGAAGAAGAAAAAACCTTCATAGCATTATGCCAAGAATTTGTAGATGTCTTTGCATGGGAATATCATGACTTGAATGGGTTTGACCTTAGGTTGGCCCAAAATAATATAGAATTGGAGGAGAATTCCAAACCTATGAGGTAAAAACAAAGGTCTTTTAACCCCAAAATTGAGATCCTTATGAGGAAGGAGTTGACAAAAATTATTAAATCCAATATTATCTTCCCCATCAAACATTATTCATGAGTGGAAAATATTTTACCTATGAGGAAAAAGAATGGAGATATATGTTTGTGTGTGGAACTTAGATATCTCAATAAGGAATCCCTAAGATATCACTACCCTCTACCATTAATGGATCAAATTTTTTAGAGGGTTATAGTTTCACAAAGTTTCTCTCTACTTGATGGATACTTCAAATACAATCAGATATTAGTGAGGGAAGAGGATAGACACAAAATTGTCTTCATAACCAAGTGGGGCACTTATGCATATATGAAGATGCCCTTTGGACTATCCAATACAAGGGCTACCTTCAAAATGGAAATGGATGTGGCATTCTAAGGTATCATAAATGATATGGTGCTCATCTAACTTAATGACATCACTATGTTTATAAAGGATCCCAAGGATCACATGACATATTTTAGGTTGGTGTTTAATAGGTGTAGGCAGTTTGGGGTCTCTTTGAACCCCAAAAAATGTATATCTATAGTCCATGAGGGTAGACTTCTAGGATATATTGTATTAAAATATGGCCTCTCCATTGACCCTAAGAGGACATAGGCAATCCTTGATTTTTACCTACCTAAACATAAGAAGGGATTACAAAGTTTCTTTGGCAAAATCAACTTCATCAGAAGATTCATTCCAAGATTTATATAATTGGTAAGACCACTAACTCATGTGCTCAAGAAACACAAGGAGTTATTATGGACCAAAGAGGGTAAAATAAGTTTTGAGTCCATCAAGAATGCTATTTACAAATCTCCCACCCTCTTAAACCTTGATTTTACCAAATATTTCTTCATGTATGCCTTCTCCACAAGTGATGATATTTATGCTATGTTCATGCAACAAAACAATGAAGGGCTAGAACAACCCATTGCCTTATTCATTCAAGATTTGGAGGGGTATGAGGAGAGATATATGATTTTTTAAAAGGATGTTCTTAATTTCATGAAAGGCCTAAATAATTTTAGACACATGGTGTCTAATAATAATATTTTTGTGATGGTAGTTCACCCTAGTATAAAGGATTTCATACTCAATAGGGACTTGAGAGAGAAGAGGGATGGTTAGGTGACTAAGTGTATGGATTATGACATATAGGTAAGAGTTACTAAGTTGATAATAGTTAGAGTAAATTTTTAGCACCTTGAAACATATGCTAAAGAAGAGAAAGAGGTGGTTTTGGTAGTCCAAGACAACCAACAAGCAACTACAACCATGACTCCTTCCAACTGGACCCAAGACATAATAAAGTTACTCCAAATGGGAGAATATCTTATAGGATTAAATAGGAAAATGAGGAGACAATTTAGACTCCAATCCATCCCTTAGATCTGATTTTATGGATTACTCTTCAAGAAGGACATTAGTGGCATTCTTATAAGATGTGTGGAGACTAGTCAAGTATATAAACTTTTAGAGCAGTTTCATGATGAACCTATAGGTGGGAACTTTACATCCAAAATCACAACATCCAATCATAATATTAGGATATTTTTGGCCCAATTTTTTTAGGGACTCGCATTATTGGTTCAGGAGGTGTCTTAAATGTGTCATGTTTATCATCAAGCAAACACTAGTTGCCTTGCCTCTAAAACCCATTCAAGTTGAACATCCATTCATACAATGGGTATTAGACTTCATAGGTATGATTTTTCCATTATATAGTGTTTGTAATAAGTTATTTTTAATATCTAATTAATAATTTACTAGGTGTGTAGAGGAAACTACACTCAAAGAGGCAAATGAGAACTCAGTGTTGGAATTATATGATAACCTTATGACTAGGTTTGGGGTCCCCTCCACCATTATATCAGATAATGCCTTAACCTTCAATAGTTTAAATGTGTGTGATTGGGCCATTAATCATGGAATGTACCTCAAGTATTCATCCAACTACTATATATAGGTCAATGGACTAGCAGAGTCCACCAATAAGAACATGATTAGGATCATAAAAAGGACAATGAAAGACATTCAAATAGAGTGGCATACCAATTTAAGGACTACTTTATGGTTAGATATGACTACCCTTAATAATTATACTAATTAGTGTCCTTATCTCCTTGTCTATGAAAAAGAAACAAAACTTCCCATTTCACTTGAGCTACCAGCTTTAGAGCTAACACACTAGTTTAAGCTCATGGAGAGTGATGTAATGGAAGTGAGGATGAATGATTTGAGGGAATTGGAAGAGATAATATATAATTACATTCATGTCATGTGATCAAACCAAGATAAATTAAAAATATAATTTGATAATAGAGAATGATCCTAGACCTTTCAACAAGGTGACATAGTGCTTAAGTGGGATGAGGATTGTGCCAAGCAAGGTAAACATTCAAAATTTGATAGTCTTTGGAGTGGGATATACATCATTACCAATTGTAAGGAGAGAAATGATTTCTAATTATCCAAGTTGAGTGGTGAGTAATTCCCTATCGCTATTAATGGGATGTTCCTCAAGTATTATTATTATAAATATCAAGTCCTCTTGTTCATAGTAGCTAGTTTCTTTCTTTTAAGTGTTGTTGCACATGTTTGGTAGTTGTTAGTTTGTTCTAATTATTTGATCCTATGTGTATTTGTTATTTTTCTATATTTTTTGTTCTATTATTGTGTTTATATAGTTCTTAAGGTCTAAAAGATATTAGGCAAAGTCATTTTGTAGTCAAGGGGTCATATCTAGCCATGAATGGTAAGCTAAGATATTCTGAGTTCTCTTGACTAGTAAGCAGGTCAATCTAGTTGAGTCCATAAAAATGTTGACTATTTTCTACCCTTAGGCCTATAAATGGGTCTACCTAATCCCTATGAACCCTAGTCACTATAAATCCTAATATTTATCACATCTCTTGGTGAATTAGGACAACCAACAAACAAGGTCACTAGTTTTCACTTGAAATGCAGTAGGTCCACTGTCTGTTCATGTTACCAAACACATGGTGATTATCCTCACTCCCCATATAAACTTTTGTTAAATTTACTTATATTGTTTGATCATATGTGAAGTCTCATAACAAGCTTTGAAGTGGTCTCAATAGTTTAAAAATTCCATGGTGGAGATGATTGAATGATGCAACTGATGAGTCATCTAAACTCTTCTTTTATATACAAGATATGTAAGGTATGGTTTAATTCCAAGATTTTAAGAATGTTAATAAGGTGTATGGGTACCTAATTGAAGTCCTTACTAGGTCCTAAGGTCTTTTCATATTTATTGAAAATATATTTACTTGAAGTCATGTATATGGTCTAAAAGGAAAATATTTGACCTTAAATGTGCACCACTTAACCTTAAAATGCCACTAAACCACTATACACATCTTAAATATTCTTCATGAACTCCATTAATACATATACTAAAGCATTTTATGCACTAATGAGCCCCTTTTCAAAAAATTCAACACCAAATTCCCACCAAATGGGCCCCACACATGCCAAAACTTACCTCTTAAACTCCTCAATTTGTACCAAGAACTTTCATACATCACCTAACTCCTATTTTTTCATCCTCCTACCTAATAATAATGGATTCTAGTCTAAAACATGAGAAAACACATGAAATTTGTAGGTTTTATGAGCTTTTGAGTGGTACAAATCCATACAATATGGGTTGGCTCAGGTGGAGTTAGGGGTCTATAAGAGGAGTTCACTAATAGCACGCATGAAAGAAATAAGATTGTTTTAGTACTTATGGATCCAAAAATTGATTCATAACCCCCATCAAGCACATTGGTAGGCTTGGAGAGTACTTCAAGTTTGTGTTCAGTCCATATAGAGGAGAGAGAAATAGGGTCCAATCTCTTGGCTAGAGAAATTAGAGTTGGTCACCTTCCAATCATGGGCATTGGTTGCAAGATTAGTCCCCTGATCTCTATGAACATTCACTAAGAATTTAAATGATCTGGTCACCACTCTCATCTATATAGGGTAAAAGGAGGATGGTTTTATTGAATTTCTAGTCTATTTGATCAAAATGATAATTATTCCTCATGTCTTATAGAGAAGTTCCATGGCCTCCTTAGAATTTAACTCACACACGTGGGAATATATAAGTGAGTATCATCTAAACTACCAATATATGCATTCTACAAGCAAGGTTGCAATGGTGAGAAGTAGTATTCAGTGTATATTCCTGAAGGTGAATAGCCTTGAAGGTTTGGTAAAGTGTCTTGAAGTGATTCATGCATATTTGGTTTAGGAGTTGGGTATTCATATAGACCTCTAACTCTCCCATGGTGCTTCAAAGTGAATAATTCCTATATGTCGAAGTTCCTTTCATAAGAAGGCAATATACTATATAATGGTGGCTTGAAGGTTGAGAAAACACAATAAAACACATCATAGAGTGTTACATTCACACCTATATATCCTTATTACAATGTTATCAAGCTACACCATAACCCCAATAGGCTTAGGGACTACCAATCTACCTTTAAACACCTTCATAGCACTTTTAGCATAAGTTAAGGTTTTTTAGCAAAGGTTAAGGTTTTTTGGAAAGTCCTAGGTTGTTTTTTTCATTGTGTACACCTCATTAATGGCCTCCAAATCTTTATATCATGTTATTTATATGCATACAGGTGTCTAAGGTCCATTTAGGTCATATTATGGGTGATTCCACACTTCATTTAAATCCCTCAAAGATTTTCTACCTTTTTACCACCTTTATACTATCATTTTACTTCAATTTAAGCCATGTCTCCAAGTTTTAAGCCCCATACAACCCCACTATCATCACCCATAGGCCATCCACCCCCTACCCAATTAAAATTCATGGGATCAAGTATTAAATAATCCTTAGGGTTTTAAATATCCATCATTTCATATTTAACAAGCCACATACCTATATACCCTATTGAAAGAGTAATAGCCACCTATAGGAAATCACCTAGACGCATTATACAAAAATTCTTCAAGGTCACCATATACAGATGAACCCTAAGAATAAGAAAAGGATATGGATAGATAAATGCATATATTATGGATATTTGTTAGAATATAATAGATTAATGGGTATCTTAAGTATGTTATGGATCTCTCTCTCATCACTTAGAAACTTGTTCTGCAGGCCCCTTACCACTCAAGTATGCATGACTCAGTACTCATAGTATTGTTGATGGTTTGTACCCTCAACCTAAGTATGAGATGGTATGTACACCTAAATTAAAAAGGATTCAAACTGATGGAAATAATTAAAACATGGGGTCATCCTTGCCAAAGGTAGAGAGACATGCAGGAGTGTATTTGGGTTGTGTAAAGCACACACGGTCAATTAGGATTGTCTATGATGTGAAAGCATCAGACCAATGAGAGCTTCAATGTCTAGAATATATAAAAAGAGATTATTTTTAGGATAATTACACATCAAACACCTCAATTCCATATCTGATAGTACTCTTGAGTAAGGAATTTTTTTGGCCTGGGTTGTAAACCAAGCACACATAGGGATATATATGATTGTGAATGTAGATGTGTTGGCAAGGTTAGAGGAAATGATCCTTAAATTCATTATCAAAATTGAAACATGATGTTTTTACTTTTATTACACCCTTATAAGAGTTAAAATAAGTTTTTTTGGGCACCAACATAAACTACTATAGTCCTACTCACTAGGTAGTGCTGATCGAGGCAGTCTACAAGAAGAAAAAGGGTTGAAAAGATGTATGAGTAGATGAGAATATGAGAATGAGGTAGAGGTTGGATTTAAGGAGGTATTATATCACATGAGATATTTATATGCATCCATAAGATATCTGAGAGTTTCAACACCTATTTTGGCCCTATAAGACCTAAAGGCTCACCTAGATCTCAATATCCTACCTCTACCTCATAGCAAATCTAGGCCTCCAAGAAAGTTTAATGCAATGTGGTATTGTGGGAGGATATTTCAAACCTAGACAAAGCATTTGGGGTATAGGAATGCAAGGAGACTATCCTTTTTAGGTTTTATCTCTCCTCAAACTCCATCTTCCTAAGCAAGCCTATCAATTTACATCTTCAAGCACTCATATATTACACCACAAAAAGACCTAGGCCCAAGGATATTAGGGAAACTTAAGTACCCCTATGGACTCAAAATCCATAAAATAATGAAAGGAATTGAGGGGCCCAGTTTTATGGACAAACACTAAGAAGTTAACCTGCTCAAATTACTTAGTAAAAAGCTTGAGGCACACCTTCTAGGACTTCTATCTCCACACACACTTTGCATGGGATCCTACACATTTTAGGAGAGATGAAGGGGTCAATGGGATAAAGGTTCATGAAAATAATTTTTGGTTTGGAGGTCCATACTTTATGAACTATCATTAAGATAGTGGACCTCTAAAATCCTTCTTAAACCCTAGATGGTACCCAATGATATAATTATGATTATTAATTTATTCACATGGAATATTTTAGCTATGAAATGGTCATAAAGGTATCCTCATATCTTTTTATTGCTCAAATTACCTATTAATTAGCATGTGTAAAGGTTATTTTATATGGATTAGGCCCGAGAAAGCTAGTTTGAGCCTGTAAGCGAGGAATTGAAAAGGGTTTGCATAGACCATGGGTTTATGAAGTAAGAGAGGGTATAAAAGTTCCTAAATGATCTCAAAATGGCCACCTACAAGAACCATTATAATTGGTTACCCTTAAAGATAGACCTAGGTGTCTAAGTGAGAGAAATTATTGCATATAATAGAAGGTCAATGGCTTAATGATGTCAACACATGTACTTTAAGGGCCCTCAAGGGTTATTTTCATGTCAAAGGTAGTGGATAGGTGCCTCACATCTACAAGTTAAGACCAAAACCTAAAAACCCTACACTTATGCTCACTGATCTAATATCCTCATTAAGATAGTTTCACTTAAGAGAAAGAATAAAGGGTTAAATGATATTGGAGGACACCTCAAACTTTCATGGGGGAGATCATTAGATTTATTGAGAGGTGTAAGTCACTTTGGGTTGTAGTGGAGGTGACATAACTAGTCACTCTAGCCTAAAAACACCTAGAGACTACTCAGAATGAATGCATCTCACTCAAAATGCAACTTCACATGCTCACAAAAATACAAAACTTCTACATGGGAGGTTGATCACTTTAGGATAGGTGAGCATATTTATCTACATGAGTTTAGTGGAATTAGTTTAGAGATTTGGGCATGAACCTATATGAACCATCATTAAGAGTCCTAGATACTCTTAAACCTCTTTAAAACCCTAAAAAGGACCTGACTAAAAAGACTTAAGATAAAATTCATCCAAAAGCATTTTAACTACTTAGTAACCACTTGTATCATCTTTCCCACTTAGAGGAGGCTCCTATGTGAGTACTAATCTATACAGACATTGTACAAACACCTCTAAAACTATACCTTTTTAGGGTTTTAATAAAAAATTGAAGTAAAAAAATTGGCCATAGGTTATTAATAATTGGAGGTGTTGGTTTGAAGCTTTTTTCACCTCCTAAAATCATGAATTGTTCATCTACCTACCTAGAATTTCCTCTACCAACCTTCACCAATTAGCCAGTCTGTAGAAGCTAGTCAAGATGGCCTAATCATGTAATAAGGATAATTTTTCAAGTGTGAGATATTTAGAGGGTCAAATCTATGATATATAATTTTTTTTAGGTATGATTAAATACTACTCAAATATTTTTATGGCATGGCTCAACTCTCACAATCATCTAAATAGTGAATGGGCAAGGGACTGGACTATAAGCCCATAAGGCCTACCTAACCAATAAGATGAAGGTGATAATGGGCATAGAAGTCCATCATATAGTTTATGAGCCATATTAGGACATATGTAGCTTCCCCTTGAAGTGACCAAGCTCCATGACCATGGACATTATGAATAATTTGGTTGGTTTCTTGAACATGGTCAATCTATAGGTATGGGTAGCCACTTAATGCCTCATGGAAAAGTCCCAATTAAACCTCTTTTAATTTTTTTAATTGATGAAGGGAAATGTAATTGGATAAATTTGGCATTCATGTAACTCTTCATGTCTCAAAATTTACTAAAATTAGACATCAATATTCCAAAGATTTCATTCAAGGTACCTATCCACTCAAGCAATGCATAGGGGAGTGAGGGAAACTATTGTAACTGTTGCATGACCACTATGGCCTCTTCATGGCCACTTCTCTACCAATATTCCTCTCTCTTTATTTTACACAAATCTATAAATTTAGGCCTTAGGGCCTTGATTTTTATCCTTCAACTGGGTGTAGTAAAGCTCTACCAAAATTATATTTTGCACCTTGAATCAATAGAGAAAATATTATTATAGACTTCTTCCTTAGAATTAGTGTGTGTTGTTATTTTTGATTTGCATAAAAGTATGAAATTCATATTATTTCTCAATTTCTCTCTTTCTTCTAGTGTTATTTTGTCACCCTATATAGGTCATGTGAAGTGTTGATAGGTGGCAGTTGTGTTGAAGAGTGAGTTGATTAATAGTGTCTTATGAAGACCTACATTATTTTGCCTTCAAGCTGCATACCTTTCACCTAACCTCCATATGAAATACTCATGCTTAGTACTATGTCAAGAAGCCTGGTTAGTTTTTTGTCTTCCATTAGATTTGTAAGTGTGTTTAAATATCAATTAAGAGAGGACAAGTGAATATTGGTGCATCACCACCCCTAGAGTAGGTTTTCCTTTTAAGTTTTCATCCTATCTCTTTTCATCCCAATTTAAATAGGTCCTAGAAGAAGTTTTTAATTCTATATATCAGAGGAGAGATCCCTATAAGCTATAGGTTTGGTCCAACTATAGGTCACCCATAACCTTTAGGCCAATCCCATGTTAGTCCAAGTTTGAAGTAGAATTGAACTATCTCCTTCAAAGGGTGCAACTTGGGTTGCTAATAGTTAATATGGTTAATATTTCATGCTTTGCATTAATTAAGGGTCAAATACTTACTTATTTGTGGAATAATGAGTTTTAAAATGGATGTTCATTTTAATATTATTTATTAACTCTAATAATGTGTATTGGTTGTATGAACCTCTATGAAAGCATTATACAAACTAAATTCCTGATTTATAAGTTATGAATTAAGATGGAACTATTTTTATATATTATAAACCTATAGAGTACATTTTATTTATTTAAACCATGTCTTTATATTTAATTATATAAAATTTGTTGGACTTAATTCTTACCCCTTTTTGGTGACCTAGGGGATATGGGGTGAAAGACACCAAAGCATTATCATTAGGTGAGTTTTAAAACTTAGGTAGAATAGGTTTTTTATGTTGGTAGTTCTTATGACATCATTTACATGCACTATTCAAACCAAAAATAAGTTAGTTAATTTTGAAATCTTTGGGAAGAAAATTTAGGTTTTTTTTATCATTATGGAATTGACCTCACCATTTGTTGGGAAGATGAGTGATAGGGTTTGGCATGCATCCACCATGTAAAAATAGGGATATATAACCTTGAGCTAATGAAAAAATGAATGAATATGCATTTATGACTTTGGGTCTTATAATGGATAACTCACAGAGTTTTAGGAGAAACTCGAGGGCATGTGGAACATGAAATATAAATGGAAATATAATAATAATAATAGAGGAGTTAAGGGAGGTGTGGAAGAAGGAAGTAAAGCATTTTCAAAGATGTAAAATCACTACCAATATCTGCATTGGATGATGACTATTGATAATGACCAAGAAAGTAGAATATTTCATTTTCAAAGTGAAATTTGTAAGGGTTTAATTGTATATGTATTTTTACTATGTTTTAAATTTTAAAATAATAATTTGAATACCCTATCTTACATGGGTTTGGTATTTAAAATTCATTCAAATGCATATTCTGATAGCATGTTAAACATTTATAACCCTCTTACATAATTTAATATAAAATAATGGGATTTAGATATTGTTTGGATGTATAATAGGTCACTCTTATAGACATGGGGTTGGAACTCATTTCCATACACAGGCCCATAAAATTGAGATTAGATCCATTTGGATGATTGATTCATGTACAAGAAATAAACCCTTTGCATTTATCTTACTTAGGTATGACAAGTTGGATGATGAGAAAAAGTATTTTGTTCTTATTATAGTGAGATTTTCTCCTTGCACCTATATTTAACTTATTTATTCAATTTTACCTTTGTTTTTAAGGTTAAACCAAGGCAAAATATATCATTAATTAAATAGTTTTGGATAAATTAGTTCCCAAAATTATATTTTTTTAGTTTAAAAACCACTACAGACTTGAGGATTTATATTTGGAACTATTGAATAGAAATTATGTCTTTGCATAGGAAGTTGTAGGTTCATACCTTAGGAAAAGTGAAAGTTGTATATAGACATACTTTTTCATGCATAATTTATAGATGTATATTGTTGTTAGAATTGTATAGCTTGTGTATTCATATATGAAGTATTGAATTTGAATGGAGAGTATGTTTTGGTTACTGGCAGTCTCATGGAACATATACAAGTTATAGATGAAGTTTTGATTTAATTATATAACCTTGTGTATGTGTATATGATTGATAATACACACACACACACACACACACACACACACACACACACACACACACACACACACAATAAATAAATAAGAATATGTTATAATCGATACTCAACCAAGATTTTTAGACATATTTGATTGAATATACATACACTTTTGTAGATATAAAACAAAATTTATAGATAATTTTATATGGAGTTGTAATTTTAGATAAATTGGTGTCACATTCAATGGTGGTTTAGTTTCGAATTGACTAGAATGATAGGGGATCATGATAGGTTTTAGAGATACTAGAATATACCTATATGTGCTCATATTTCTCTATCAAGAATCTTGAGGAAATAATGTTTATTTAATTTTGTTCTCAAGTAATGAGGATAGTATGGAAACACGCGCACACACACAGATACACACACACACACACACAAATTTAGATGGTTTGCATATATTAGTTTAAGATATAATTTTATCCTACTAGTAATTGGAAAATTAGTCAAGGAAGGTTTAGGTTAGGAAGTTAGGAGAACAAGTGATTGAATAGCCTAACTTAAACTAGTAAATAATCCTCAGTTATGTGTACATGAATCTTTTAAAATTATGTTTGATTTACTAATCAAGCTATTTATTAGTAAGGAATGAAATATGTTAGAATTCAAATAAATTAAGATTAATGTATTTGTTTACTTTAAATTCTTTAATATAAGCATTTGGTTGTGTCTATATTTGGAATTAAGAATATAATATGGTTGATATAAACTAAATTTTTTGGAGGTGTCAATAATAGCCATATTTTGGAAAAGTAAAGTGATTTTCTAAAAAAGATGGATGTTTTAAAATTGCATTATATAGTCAAGTGAGATCTGCCATAGAATGCTAAGTGATTGTATCTTATAAATCTATTTACTATATGTTTTTTAAATTATTTTATAATACCTTACCATTTTATAATTTTTTATGATAACAAATGATTGGCATATGAGGTTGATGCCATCAATATACTTGTCATCTAGTATCATAAGATAGATTGAGATTCATTAGCAAAGAGTATGTGTGTGTGTGTGGATTTGACTCAAACCCATGAAAGATCTGAAATATATAATGAAAAACTTTGGCTAAAGTAATCTTATAGCTGAAAACATTGTCATTCCATTATACTTTCTAGTTTACATGTGTATGCATGATGTCATATTAGATAGAGGAATATTTTTTATGGTCTATATGACTCTTGCATTTGTTTGGTTTATATTACACATGGGTTCTGGTTCAATTCTTGATATTTACACAACCATTATTAACCCCTCCTTATCTACCCCTTTGTGAATGTAAGTACCACCTCCAGTGGGGAGGTGTGTAGGAGACCGATAGTCTATAGTTAGAGGAAAAGAACCCTGATGATGATCTCCCTCTCTCAATTAATCAATAATTTTAGATGCATACTTATGGCTATTGTATTGATTGTTTAGTTATCTTATGAAGCTCAATTATACTATTGTACTTCCTACCATGTGATATTATGATATATAATGAAAAATTGTAATATTTATACATTTAATATTTTTGTTATTATATATAGCAATGGTAATACACTTATACATTAATTATAATGTTGAAAACAATAGAGGCTATATATACATGTTTAGCTATAAAAATAGAGTATTTTAGTGTATTTTTGTACAATTCACTCAACATATGTGTTACGAGATGGATTTCATCTCTTGCACTATTAGATATTATTACAAAGATAAATACATTACCAACTTAACTAATGGGTTAGTTGTATTTTTTATACATGTTTTAGATAATCTTATATGGAGTTGACATTTTAGATAAATCAGTGTCAGATTTAATGGTGGTTTGGTTTTGAATGGAATAGAGTGATAGGGGTTCTTGAAAGGTTTTAAATATACTAAAATATACCTATATGTGTTCATATTTCTCTATATAGAGACTTGAATAAATAATGTTTAGTTAATTTCATCCTCAAGTAATGAAATGGTATGGAAGAATACATGCATGCATAGATTTGGACTATTCACGTATAATAGTATAATTTATAGTTGTATCTTGCTAGTAGTTATAAAGTTAGTCAAGGAAGGTTTAAGGTTGGCAGTTAGATAAAAAGTGATTGAATTGCCTAACTCAAACTAGTAAATAATCTTTGGTTATGTGTACATGAACCTTTTATAATTCTATTTGATCTATTACTCAAGTTGTATATTGTTAAGGAATGAAAGAAGTTAGAATTCAAATACATAGAGAGTAATGTATTTGTTTACTTGAAATTCTTTAATATAGGCATTCGATCATGTTTATATTTGGATATTAAGAATATAATATGGTTGATATAAATTGAAACTTTTGGATGCATCAATAATAGTTGTGTTGTCCCCCAAAAATATCATTCATTTTTGGGACAACATTTGAACTATTTTGGTCCTACATACCAAAATTGTCTCTTCCCTTTTTAAAATTTGTCCTGGGCACTCAGATTCCTCATTTTCCAAGCTTCTTAGAAATCTACGGACTCTGTAGGCTTGAATCTATGGACTCAGCATGAAAATAAATTCTACAGACTTTGCAGGCCAAGTTCAACAGGCTTCACAGGTTCTACAGGCAGGTTCAACCAAAAGAAGCAGTTTCTAACACTTGGTCATTTTTAGGATTGGTTTAGTGCCTTGGTTTAATCAAAAATCTCCATCGGCAAGCATCTAATAAAAAAAGGCTTCAATCGTTGAACCATTGAACCACTTTGGTTCAAAGGTTCAACGAGTTCAAAGTTTAACCAATCAGTTCAATGCTTTGTTTCACTCGAGTGGTTCATCAACTTTATTTCAATGCTTTGGTTCATCCTTTGGTTCAATCAAATGGTTTGTTAGTCAATTCAAGGCTTTGTTTGAACTGTTGAACCAAAACTTGGTTCAACGATTAGTTCAAACAAATGGTTCAAAGGCAGGTTTAATCAAGTGGTTCAATGCTCAGTTCATCTACTTGGTTCAAAGGCTTGGTTCATTCAATTGGTTCATCAGCTTGAACCATTTTGGTTCAACCAAGTGGTTCATTGCCTTGGTTCAATGAATTGGTTCAACGGAGCGGTTCATTGACTTGGTTCAATGGAGCAGTTCAACATTTGGTTCAATCAAACAGTTTAACAGCTTGGTTCAACCAAGTGGTTCACTCAGACGGTTCAAAGGAGTGGTTCAAATGCAAAAGTTCAAAGAATCCCCCTGAAGGACAAGTGCCCTTGCAGAGGGTACTTGGTCAACAAAATTACCCTTTGGAAGGGTCATTTTCAAAGAAGGTTGCAAAGGTAATTCTTTCAGATTTTGTTTAAGGAATTCAAAAAGGACTAAGGAAAGAAGCAATTCCTTTAGACTTTTTGTCCGAAGGAATTCCTTCAGACAAAAAGTCTAAAAGAATTCAAGAAACAAGCTGTAGGAAGAAAACTTGAAGGATTTTTTGAAGGCAAAGTGATCGAAACATTTTCCGCAGACTTTTTGTCCATGCAAATTTGTTCGAGGAAAATGCCCAGGGAAAATGCCCTTGAAAATAGTTCACAGGAAAGCCACGAAAGGCCTCCGAAGGACCCCAAAGGGTAGGTTCCCTTGTGGGGGACTCTCAGCTACCAAATAGAGGGACACTTCCCTGAAGCTGAAGGGTCACCTTCCCTTTGGGAAGATGTAAAACAAGAAGCCTGAAGGCCATTCGAAGACCACCCGAAGGGAAGATACCTTATAGGCGGCTCTTCTCAACCCAAAGTGGATCATTTATTAAGGCCCAAAAGGGTAGGTTCTTTTTGAGAAAGTGCCAAATAGAAAATCTGAAGAAGGACCAAGGGGTGATGTGCCTGAAGATGTCAAATTCAAGACAGCGAACTAGCCGTTGAAAACATAGTGATGGGCGTGTGAACATCAATTTTAAAGCTCATAAAATAGTCATTGATCCTTTGAATCTACAAACCCAAATGCATTCAATAGCATGACTTGTTTCTCTACATTAAGAAAAAGGAATGGGTAGATGCCCCTAAATTCTAGCCTATCTTCTTAACAGATTTCAATGCAACATGATATGTTATTGTTCCCGAGTCCTTCTTGAAGAGGCTATATAAGGGACTATATTTTATTGTAAATATATCTCTTTTTGACAATCAAAATGAAACTCTACCCAAATTGAAAGGCAATACTGAGACTTTGAGCTCAGATTACTGATTATATTTTGTTATTGGAATAAGAAAGCAAGTGACTTTTCAGACTTTGTGATGTAATATCTTTGTTGTTGGGGAAACTATTCTTATGTCTTTTTCCTTAATATATCTTCTATTCCTTTAATTCAACAAGCAAAATTAGTGACAACAGTTAGAAAGGTGTCCTAAAGAGTCAATTGTGGAGAGACTTTGTGCCCCCATAATTGCCTTTAGTGTGTTTTCTTTTCATTTCTATGTAAAGGATGTTGGGATGACTTTGTGCCCTCATTGTCTTTCATATATTACTCTTGAGAAATTTAGGTGGAGACTTTGTGCTGCATCTTGATTTGTTGGTTACTACGTCCTTGGTTTCATTTTGCATTTACTATTAGGAGTGTTCTTGTGGTTTGATAAATAGTAATTTTGAAAGAAGAGTGCTTTTCTATCATTTCCCTTGAGTTTTTCCTTTGATTTGCACGCATCATCTCTAAATAAAGAGAGATGGATGGTTTGTCCTACCCTTGAGTATTATTTTTTGTTAATATATATATAGCATACCTATAGGGAACTCCCCTTGATGAGAGGAGAGATCAGTCCCCTTCTGATGTGGTAAACCTACACATTTGGATGATTAATCTTCCTACTTTGGCTGATCAGACCTATTTTGTTTATCAGTACACTGATCGACAAAATATTCAACCAACAATTTTTGATAACTCCACTGGGGATATACATAATTTTGTGCAATTTGGAACCTCAACTTTAAGATTGAAACATCACCTGTATCTTACCATTATCATTATAACCCTTATCCATTATAGACTCTGGCGACTCTGTTACTTGTCTTACCCATTATCCATTATAGCCTTACCATCTTCCTCCACCTTCATTATTTTATCTGGTCTACAAAAACTAGAGTTGCTGGGAAAGAGTGCACAGTTTAAAGCCTCAAGCTTCAAACTAAATCAAGGTCTATTCTTTTCCATTTTTTGTTTCACAATCTAGCAAATTCAAGGTATACACGAAGCCAAAGGGATAAAGGTATTATTGATCATGTTTTCGAGTTGGTACAATAAAGTTATTTTGATCTATTTCCTTCACCATCTCGTCTCCAATGAACCAAGAGCTTTCCTCTTACTAAAGTCAAATCTCCATTGCCAGATGAAGTATCTACTCCTGATGTTGATAAATCTTTGCCAATAATTACTCCTCTGAGATTTGTTATCCCTCCTTTTCATAATCCTACAATGGCAGTTCAAGGCCCCTGGGGTAATGCTTTTGGTCCTCTTAATCTTACTCCACCTCTACATGAGCTTCCATGTAATTTAAGGAAGAATTTCCCCAAATTATATGGTGATGGGAAAGTTCATCCTGATGAACACATTGCAGCCTTCAGCATAGCTTGTGGAGTAATCAGAGTAGAATTTTAAGATGTAGCAGTCAGGTTATTTATAGAAACATTACAAGGTGCTACTGTAGATTGGTTTTATCATCTACAGGCTCAGTTAGTGACTGATTGAAATACTCTCAAAGATAAGTTTGAAGCCAGATTCAAACCTGCAGAAGATGCACATGCACTTCTAGCTCAACTTACATAGATGAAGAAAGAACCTTATGAGCCTATGAGAGACTTCATAGCCAAATTTGACAAACTGAGAAACAAAATTCCTATACTAGCCTGACCTATAGCTAAGAATCTCAAACCCTTTTTCATTAATTCTTAGTTACCTGAAGTAAGTTTTCTCTTGAGACATGCTGGTCAAATAGATCTTGCTACAGCTCAACATTTGGCCACTGAGGTAGAAGATGATCTCATCTTAGCAGGGAAGATAAGAAGAGATCCAAATAGAAATAAAGCTTCATCATCTTCTGAATATGCATCTATAGGAACCACTGATCCAATGGTGCAAAAGCTATAAAATGAAGTGCTAGCCTTGAAAAAGCAAATGGTGCAAGGAATGTCTTCTACTCCTTCATACAAAGACATGCCAAGAAGGACATTCCCAAATCAATCATATCAGGGCAATGCTGCCAGGAATCAAGGGCAATAGAATCACCTTCCTCCCCCACAAGGGAAACATGCCCTTGAAGCTCCTCCAACCAACTCAGTAGTTGGATATTTGGAAATAGAACATGCTTTCTCTTTCCAGCCTGAATTAAATCAAGAAAATGACATTGATCTACTTGAAGAAAATCAAGAAGAATCAATTGGCAACTCCCACATTGGTTTTTTGAACTACCAGGATGAACCCAGAAGCAAAGGAGAAGCTATTGATGGATCATATGCAGTGTTTACTAGGTCCAAGAACTAATTAGTCTAACAAGCTAATAAAGGGAAGATAGAGGAGCAACCTCAACTAGCAATCATGATTGCTAAGTGTGGAACCACTCTGGCTTTTTAGTCAAAGGATCTGATGATCACCCAAAATGTAAGTACTTCAATTTCACCTTCACCTTCTACTTTAATTTTTCAAGCCATCCCTCCTCCCATCCCTCTTAAAACCCAAAAGGTTGAAATGCTTTCTTTTGTTCCTAGTCCAATTCAGCCATTTGACATAATTGATCATGTCAAAAAGACCAAAATTTAAATGTCTAAATTCAAATATTTGTAGTCCAATCCTGATCAATTAGATAGGTTGGTCAAATGTGTCAAGAACCAAATCATCCCTGCAAGACAAGAGGTTAAGAAAATAATTCACGATTCCCCAAAGAACATGCCTATTCCAAATAATATTTTCATTACTCCTCCAGCTACTCCTGGGAAAATAAAACCTTTTTATGTTTCCCTATTAATAAATGGTTATCAACTCAACAATTGCATCATTAATTCTAGGGCATCTGACAATGTCATGCCTGCTAAAGTAGCTGAGTCTCTAGGCCTCACACTAACCAAGACATTTGGGAGATGTTTCTCCATGGAGAACAAGCAAGTACCACTACTGGGGCAAATCAAAGATGCCCAATTTGCATTGGCAGCCTTTCCAGACAAGAGAATCAAGATGACTGTCTTGGTGGCTAACGTCCTAGCATCCTATGGAATTTTACTTGGATGAAATTTCTGTAAGGATGTGGGAGGAGAACTAAGCATGGACTTGTCTCAGGAAAGGATCCCTTTCCAAGGCATAATGAAGAGATTGCTCCCTGAAAAGGAGGCAAAATACGTGGTCACCCAAACATCAGCCCCTGTAGCACAAATTCTATTTGAGTCTTCAGGTAGGGGTAATTATTTCTTTACCACAAAGGATGTTCATGTTTCTACAGATGAAAGTCCTATAGCTGATAATCTAGGAATTGATCCAAACAAGACTTCAGGAGAATTGGTAGGTTACAGTATAAGGAAGGATCTTCCATCTCTAATGAAGATAAATCTGATAGGAGATCAGCTTCTAATGATGCTTCGATCCTGAAATCCAATGGCAGCAATTTTTCTACCAACGATGGAGTTGTGACTGTGTTGATATCTCCTCAAGGAGATATTCTTCCTTCATGCAATTTGCAAGTCAGCAACACCAATAACACAGCTAGATGTGAATCTCTGTTGCTCAGATTGAAGATTTCTCAAGATGAAGAAATCAAACTCCTTCACATCAAAGAATATGTTAAGCTGATAGTTTGTCAGGAGTTTGATGTAGACAATCCAATCATATGCTAGACTAAACCAGAAGAATAATCAATTATGGTAATGGACCATGCTACTGCAAATTAAAATTAGGCAAAGGAACCCTTCGCTAAGAAAGCAAGGAGTTATGGCTTTCAAATTGAAGACCACGTCCTACCTTGGAGCAAGAAGAAGAAAAGGCCAAGAGGAAGACACAAAAAATTGGTTTCTTGGTGGAGAACTCCATTTGCCCATCACCATTTCTGGGGGGGAAATGTCTTCTTGCTAGTTTATCAGAATAGAGCACTATTTTCACTGTCTCCCAAGAAGTAGCATCTGAAATACTTCAACTCTTGAAGTATCAGGTCATTGCATCTATATATATGTATATTTGTATAGTTTTTAATTCTATTTTATTTTGTTTGTTTTCTTTTTTGATGCCTTTCATTTCTAGGTAGCATGAATTCATAGCCCAATGGTACACATGAAGACACTGGAGATTCTAGATTCTACTCCCTTAAATTCTTTTTGCAATTGATAGATGTTCCCTAAATGGAGCTAGCTGTTGTCCCCCAAAAATATCATTCATTTTTGGGACAACATTTGAACTATTTTGGTCCTACAAACCAAAATTGTCTCTTCCCTTTTTAAAATTTGTCCTGGTCATTCAGATTCCTCATTTTCCAAGCTTCTAAAAAATCTACGGACTCTGTAGGCTTGAATATATGGACTCTACATGCTTGAATCTATGAACTCTGTAGGCTTGAACCTATGGACTCAGTAGGAAAAGAAATTCTACGGACTTTAGAGGCCAAGTTCAATGGGCTTCATAGGTTCTGCAAGTAGGATCAACCAAAAGAATTAATTTCTAACACTTGGTCATTTTTAGGATTGGTTCAGTGCCTTGGTTCAATCAAAAATCTCCATCGACAAGCATCTAAGCAAATAAGGCTTCAACCATTGAACCATTGAACCACTTTGGTTCAAAGGTTCAATGAGTTCAAAGTTCAACCAATCGATTCAACGCTTTGTTTCACTCAGGTGGTTCATCCACTTTATTTCAACACTTTGGTTCATCCTTTGGTTCAATCAAATGGTTCATCAGTTAGTTCAAGGCTTTGTTTGAACCATTGAACCAAAACTCGGTTCAACGGTTGGTTCAAACAAACGGTTCAAAGGTAGGTTCAATCAAGTGGTTCAATGCTCAGTTCATCCACTTGGTTCAAAGGCTTGGTTCATTTAATTGGTTCATTAGCTTGAACCATCTGCTTGAACCATTTTGGTTCAACCAAGTAGTTCATTGCCTTGGTTCAATGAAGTGGTTCAATAGAGCAATTCATCGACTTGGTTCAATGGAGCAGTTCAATGTTTGGTTTAATCAAATGGTTCAACAGCTTGGTTCAACCAAGCAGTTCACTCAGATGGTTCAAAGGAGCGGTTCAAATGCAAAAGTTCAAATAAGCCTCTCAAAGGACAAGTGCCTGTGCAGAGGGCACTTGGTCAACAAAAGTACCCTTTGGAAGGGTCATTTTTAAAGAAGGCCACAAAGGTAATTCTTTCATATTTTGTTTAAGGAATTCAAAAAAGACTAAGGAAAGAAGCAATTCCTTTAGACTTTTTGTCTGAAGAAATTCCTTCAGACAAAAAGTCCAAAATAATTCAAGAAATAGGATACAAGAAGAAAACCCAAAGGATTTTTCGAAGGCAAAGTGATCGAAACATTTTTTGTGGACATTTTATCTGTGGGAAATTTCTATAGACTTTTTGTCCATGGGAAATTGTCTGCAGACTTTTTGTCTGTGGGAATTTGTCTAGGGAAAATGCCCATGGAAATAGTCTACAGGAAAGTTGTGAAAGGCCACCAAAGGACCTTGAAGGGCAGGTGCCCTTATAGGGGACTCTCGGCTACCAAATAGAAGGACACTTCCCTGAAGCTGAAGGGTCACCTTCCCTTCGGGAAGATGTAAAACAAGAAGCCTGAGGGCCATTCGAAGACCACCCGAAGGGCAGATACCTTACAGGGGGCTCTTCTTGACCCAAATCAGATCATTTCTTAAGGCTCGAAAGGGCAGGCTCTTTTTAGTAAAGTGCCAAATAGAAAAGTTGAAGGACCAAGGGGTGACGCACCTAAAGATGTCAAATTCAAGACAACAAACTAGCTGTTGAAAACATAGTGATGGGCGCGTGAACATCAATTTTAAAGCTCATAAAATAGCCGTTGATCCTTTGAATCTATAGACCTAAATGCATTCACAGGATTTAAGGCCAAGACCAGCAAAAAGTGAGGAAGGAATAGAACAGCAAATTGAATCTAGGACCCAATTCAATTAACTAGAAAAGGAGGAATGATGAAGAAAGATTAGATCACCAGGTGGACGTTGGAAGTTGCAAACTTTTAATAGCGTGACTTGTTTCTCTGCATTGAGAAAAACAAATGGGTAGATGCCCCTAAATTCTGTCCAATCTTCTTAACACATTTCAATGCAACATGATGTGTTACTGTTCCTGAGTCCTTCTTGAAGAGGCTATATAAAGGACTATCTTTTATTGTAAATATATCTCTTTTTGACAATTAGAACAAAACTCTACCCAAATTGAAAGGCATTACTGAGACTTTGAGCTCAGATTGTTGATCATATTTTGTTATTGGAATAAGAAAGCAAGTGACTTTTCAGACTTTGTGCTGTAATATCTTTATTGTTGGGGAAACTATTCTTATGTATTTTTCCTTAATATATCTTTTGTTCCTTTAATTCAACAAGCAGAATTAGTGATAGCAGTCAAGAAGGTGTCCTGAAGAGTCAACTGTGGAGAGACTTTGTGCCCCCATAATTGCCTTTAGTGTGTTTTATTTTCATTTCTATGTAAAGGACTTTGGGACGACTTTGTGCCCTCATTGTCCTTCGTATCTTACTCTTGAGCAATTCAGGTGGAGACTTTGTGATGCATCTCAATTTTTTGGTTACTACATCCTTGGTTACATTTTGCATTTACTATCAGGAGTGTTCCTGTGGTTTGCTGAATAGTACTTTTGAAAGAAGAGGAGTGATTTTCTGTCATTTCCCTTGAGTTTTTCCTTTGATTTGCATGCATCATCTCTGAAGAAAGAGAGATGGATGGTTTATCCTACCCTTGAGTATTATTTTTTGTTAATATATACATATATATAGCATACCTATAGGGAACCTCCCCTTGATGAGAGGAGAGATCAGTCCCCTTTTGATGTGGTAAACCTACACATTTGGATGACTAATCTTCCTACTTTGGCTGATCAGACCTATTTTGTTTATCAGTACGCTGATCGACAAAATATTCAACCAACAAGTTGTATTTTGGAAAATTAAAGTGATTTTCTAAAAATATGGATGTTCTAAGCTTACATTATATAGTCAAGTGAGATTTGTCATGGAATGTTAAGTGATTGTATTTTATAAATCTATTTACTGTATATTTTTTGAACTATTTTATAAGATATTACCATTGTATACTTTCTTATGATAATGGATGATTGGCATGTGATTTTGATGCCATGAATATACCTATCATCTATTATCGTAGGATAGATTGAGATTCATTAGCAGAGAGAATGTGTGTATGTGGATTTGACTTAGATCCATGAGAGATCTGAAATCTATAATGAATAACTTTTTCCAAGTAATGTTATAGCTAAAAACATTGTCATTCCAATTTACTTTCTAGTTTACATGCATATGTGTGATGTCATATTAGATAGAGGATTATTTTACATGGTCTATGTGATTGTTGCATGTATTAGTGATTGTACAACACATGGCTTCTAGTTAAATTCTTGATATTTGCACTACCATTATATACCCCTCTATAAATGGAAGGGCCACTCTCAATGGGGAGGTTTGTGGGAGACCAATGGTCTGTGGTTGGAAGAAAAACACCTCGATAATGCTCTCCATCTCTTAGTTAATCAACCATTCTAGATGCATACTCATGGATATTGTATTTATAGTTGAGTTGTCTTAAGAATCTCAATTGTACTATTGTACTTCCTACCATGTGATATTATGACATAAGTTGAAAATTTTTAATGTTTGTACTTTTTGTTAAGCATGAGATATACTGAGAGGGGAGTGAATCAGTATATCATATATCTTATAAAACTTTCCTTTAACCAAATTCCACTTAATCAAACATTCAAGATATGCAATAAAACTCAAACAATAAACACCACACAAGATAGAGAGAGACACTAGATATAACGTGGAAACCCGATGTGGGAAAAACCATGGAGAACAATCTCAAGTATATGAATGAGCACCAACCCAAACAATATTCACAAGCCAAGCTTGTAGGATCACCACATCCCTTTGCCGAGCACCAACCCACAAGAGCACCAACCCCTTTGCCGAGCACCAACCCAGCAACAATTCATGAGCACCAACCCCTTTGTGTATACCACACACCTATCTCTCAATGTTGTTATCTCAACAAATGATAGTTCAATACAACATCTCTTTCCTCTTTCTCACCTTTGCTCTTCTAAGCTAGATATAACAAATACAAATCATATTCATCTCTCACAATTTCTCTTCTAAGCTAGATATTACAATATCAAATCAACCTCTCTATCTCTCATATCACAAATGGATTCTCAAGCCTTTATTTATAGCTTTCCAAATGACCTTTGGCCTTCCACCTTTTTGACCCTTCAATCTTCATGGAAAATGGTGCCAAACTTGTATGACCCTTCATATTATTGCCTTTGAAAAGTCATGTGGTGACCCTTCATGACCAAATACGTCCTTCCCATTTTTGTCCTTATCTTTGGTGACTTTTCATATTCCTTAAAGTGTCCCTTCATGAGAAATTGCACCCTTCCACTTTTGTCTTCACTTGGTGACTCTTGGAATTCCCCAAGATGACTCTTCATGGGAAAATGCATCCCATCCTTCTTTTGTCTTTACCCTATGGCTCTTTGACTTCTCCATTGGCCCTTCTTTTATCTCATATGCAACCAAAAATATATTCATTAATATTAAATAAATATTAACTCACATTAGCCAAGATATATCTATTACAAACAATATTAAATGCAATGGGGCCTTTATCACCAATAATGCTAGACCTTTGACATCAATGACAATATTTCCAACACTTTTACTATTTTTGTTCTTAGATGCAATAGTAATTATACACTGGTACATGATTGATAATGTTGAAAACAACAAATGTTGTATATACATGTTTCCATATAAAAATAGAATATTTTAGTGTATTATTTCCCCATTCACTCAACATATGCATTATGAGATGAATTTTATATTTTACACTATTAAATGTTATTTAAAAGCTAAATACATTATAACTTAACTAGTGGATTAGTTTTATTTTTTGCACATGTTGTTTTAGATAATCTTATATGGAGTTGGAATTCTAGATAAATTGGTGTCACATTCAATGGTGGTTTGGTTTCGAATGGAATAGAGTGATGGGGGATATTCAAATGTTTTTAATATACTAAAATATACCTATATGTGCTCATATTCCTCTATAGAGAGTCTTGAGGAAATAATGTTTAGTTAATTGTGTCCTCAAGTAATGAAATGGTATGGTAGAATACACACACACACACACACACACATACATTTGGACTGTGAACATACAATAATACAAGATATAGTTGTATCATGCTAGTAATTAGTAAATTAGTTAAGGAAAGTTTAGGTTTGGGTAGTAAAGAACAAGTGATTGAATTTAATAACTCAAACTAGTAAATAATCCTTGGTTATGTGCACATGAACCTTTTATAATTCTATTTCATTTATTACTCAAGTTGTATATTATTAAGGAATGAAAAATGTTGGAATTCAAATGCGTAGAGAGTAATGTATTTGTTTACTTGAAATTATTTAATATAGGCATTTGACCTTGTTTATATTTGGATATTAAGAATATAAGATGGTTGATATAAACTAAAATTTTGGATGTGTCAAGAATATCTATATTTTGGAAAAGTAAAGTGATTTTTTAAAAGATGAATGTTTTAAACTTTCAATATATATTCAAGTGATATTTTTCATGTAATGTTAAGTTATTTTATGCTATAAATATATTTATTGTACATTTTTTGAACTATTTTATAAGATCTTACCATTGTATATTTTATTATGATAATAAATGATTGGCATATGAGGTTAATTCCATGAATGTACCTATCATTTAGTATCATAGGATGGACTGAGATTCATTAGTAGAGATTATGTGTTTTATTATTTGACTTAGATCCAAAATCTATAATGAAAAACTTTATCCAAAGTAATGTTATCGCTAAAAACATTACCATTCCACTTTACTTTCTAGTTTTCATACATATACATGATGTCATATTATATAGAGGATTATTTTCCATGGTCTATGTCATTATTACATGTATTAGTGACTATATAACACATAGGTTTTGGTTGAATTCTTGATATTTACACTGCCATTATCTACGCCTCTATGAAGGTAAGGGCCACTCACAATGGGAAGGTTTGTGGGAGACTAACGATCTGTGGTTAGAAGAAAAGCATCCTAATGATGTTCTCCCTCTCTCAATTAATCAACCATTTTGGATGCATACGCATGGATATTGTATTGATTGTTGGGTTATCTTATGAAGCTCAATTTTACTATTGTAATTCTTACCATGTGATATTATGACATACAATAAAAAATTCTAATCTTTGTACATTTAGTATTTTTGTTGTTAGATACAATAGTAGTTGTACAGTTGTTCATGATTCATAATGTTGAAAATGATAGAGGTTATATATACATGTTTACCTATAAAAATAGAATATTTTAGTGTATTATTTCCCCATTCACTCAACATATGCATTATGAGATGGATTTTATCATTTGTAGTATTAAATGTTGTTGGAAAGCTAAATACAATATAACTTAATTAGTGGGTTAGTTATATATTTTTCAAATGTTTTTTTAGATGTATTTAACTGTCAAAAATTAAATTATTATGTTAATTAATGGATAATATTATATGTAAGTATTCTAAATCTAATTTTTTTTTTAAACATGTTTCTTTAGTAAAACCTAGTGAGGTTCTAACATAAAACCTAATAGAGGAGAGATATGAAACCTTTAAGGATGGATAAATCTAAGAAATTATGTGCCCAAGTCAATCATTAGGTTCACAAAAATGTTTTACTTATTTTTTATTAATGTGATTTAAATGAATTAAAATAAATGATAATTCAGATCATGTAAAATATACTAACATACATATCTGAATTAAAAAGGGAATAGATTGATATTGCATAGATGATTTGAAATTAACAAAGAAATGGAAGAGAGACATACTTATCTTATTCAAGTATCATCTCAGTCATAATAATCATCCCATATTTAAAAATATTATGTGTATGTTATGCCATTGTTCACCTAGACACTACTGCTAACAATAAGACCCTTGTGAAGATATTTTTTATCCTGCCTTTGCTAGCAATGTCCCTATAGATTATGCATGTATTTGATGTGTGAAACCAATTCACCTTCACTTATGGGTGTTACCTGTGGGTGCTCTCACCTCTAATTTGGTGAACTTATCCTTATTTTATTTTTCTTCCCTTTGAAAACCTAAACACAATTTTGACCACAAAATGACCCCTAGAAAAAAGGTTAGTATGTTGGGTTGTACAACACTAACCACTTCACATTGAGTGACAAAGTGTTTCATGTGTCCCAAAACTATGAAGAGGGATCAAACTACACGTAGTTCTCCCACCTATGTGTGTGTGTGTGTGAAATATTTTGATTAACCTAGAATGTTATGCAATGTTTATATTTTAACACTTAACACTATGCAAATTTAACTTGCATGTGTATATAGACTTGGCTTCTTTGAGTAGTTTTTAGAATTTTATTATTTTGTGATAATGTCTCAAGAGAGTTCTAGTTGATTTATCATTGTGTTTAAGTGATTCTTAATGTGATGACCAAGTGATTTTAACCTTATTAACTTGTATTTATAATTGAATCTTTGATAGTTATAGCTATGAATCACCCATGAAACATGTATAAGATGAACTAATAAATATTTACCAATTTTAAAAATAGTCATTGAGTGTTCCTCAACACTACCAATAGAGTCAAACACTTGAAGTAAGTGAAAACTATATATCTATTTATGGTATTATCATGGAAGTGAAAGTAAGGGATCTAAGATATAGAGATTATTTGTTTTAGACTCTGGAAGGTTTGTGTATAGACAAGATAATCCTGAATATGTGTATCTAGTGAATATGGTTGGTCAATACAACAAGTAGGTAGATAGATAGAGGGAAAGTGTGTACAAGATTAAAATGTGTGTGAAATTTCAAAGTATGTCAATGTGTGCTAAATTTGATGTTTTTAAAGGTTCTAATACAAAAATTAGGTGTCTACATCTAGCTACTTGATTGTGATCATCTCTGGTTTGACCCATTCTTATATTTTTCCTTGAACCCATGGAAAAACCACTACTTTAGGAATCAATTAATAAAATTTAGATTAAAATATGCATGGAAAATACTACATGCATTCAAGATTATAAACCATGATTATTTTCAAAATTCATTATTATGAAATATTTATAATTTTATAAAATTATGACACGTAAATATTAAGTTTAAAATTAATAATCTCCAAATAAAATCTCTCATACTCATCAAATATCATGCATAAAAAATATTTTGTTAAAAATAAAAAATGTAATAAATGGTTTAAAATGTTTAGAACCTTAAAATCACAACAACAACAACAACAACCCTCAAAATCCATTTTAAATATATAAAAAATACTTGTGCAATTATAAATTTACATGCATCACATGCTTGGGTTATTTGACCCAATCACTACCAAGGTTTCTCTTCCAACACGGTTTAGTTCACATGATAAAACTAATTAAAAGGTATGATAGGGTGTTAAAATTATTAGATAGAGCACTACTAATAGAGAAAAACATCATCTTTCACCAACACTATTGATCACCTAGATAATGTGGTTATGAAAGTGGTTCTTTTTAACCATCTTCCTATTTATTTATGTATTGAATGGTCTATAACACAATTAAAAACATTAACCCATTAACTTAAATTATTAAACTATATAAGTGTATAAACTTAGTTAAATGTCCCTCTAAACAATTTTGGTTGGATTAGTCAATGGTCTAATGTTATCTCCCACACCATCACTTTCCCTCAAGTCTATATAAAACATGTCATATTTTTTCAATAGAAGACCCATGAGGCATCACACTATGAGTTCATTATAACTTCATAGGATATAGATCTTTCCCCTTTCACTGTTGAACCTCAAATAGAAGTTGAAAAAAGGATGCACAAAATTGAGGTTGAAGAGGAATAAAAATCTTGTGGTGCTCAACTTTAGGGCCTATATACATTTTTTGAATATTGGAGACTAATTTTCTAAATATTTATTCACTCTTATTCAGTCTTGATAGGTGGTGGAAAGGATTTTGGCCATTCATCTATCTAACCAACATCTTACTAGACATTCATACATTTCTTAGGCCTTTATATATCACTATCATGAAGTTTTTGTTAGTTATCCAACCTATATTGCCCATGAGGATTCCCTTAGGCTATGCCTTCATGTGGTGCCTTAATTTTTTTTTTATTCAAAAATGTTTTTTTGTAATTGTCTTCTCTTTATGAGGCCCAATTTTCATGCTCATTTTATTTGTGTTTATACTACTCTAGTACTAGATGGACCATGCTTCTTTTTTTTTTGCATGAGGACCTAACTAGTGATTGTAGTGCATATGATTATGTCAAAATCTCTTGTGGATAATGATGTTTATTACTTATTATTCATATCATTTATTTCATTGAGTATCTCTTATTATGTTGACATTGATGTTAAATATACAATTTGAGTCATATAATGGATGTATGAGATTTTGATTATTTTACCATAATGAAATCATTATTATCAATATTTAGAATTTTAATGTAATACTCTTGTGATTGGTTATGTTCATTGTTCCTTGAAATGGGTTACTAATGAGAAATTGAGATGTTTATGAGACAATCTTTGTTCCAGGGAGGAACATTTGTGTTATTTGTATGTTTCACTTATACCTATTTTTAAAAAATAATGACATAATAGATAAATGGAACTATGTAAATTTGTAAAATAATGTCACAAAATGGGTATCAATAAAATACAATAAACTACAATACCCAGACCTCATATACAAAGTGAAATTATAAACTAGGGGAGTCAGATGTGTCACTTAAAATATCAAATAAATAGAAATATTCCTTATAGCTAAAATCATCATCCTAAAGAGAAATTTGTGATGGTGGGCTTGAAAAACTAATATATATTCTCAAAAATCACTCATATAAATTTTTCATGGTAAAACTATGGTCGATTAAGGTGCTTAGATATGATCTCTATAATAGATTGTAAACCATTATTGGGACATGGGAAGCTAGGTATTGTATGTATCAAAGTTACAACTATAGGAATATAGGCTCTAGGATGGGATGACATACATTAAATTATATTGTAAACAATAATGGTAGGTGGTGAAACTGTAATAAATACCACATGAGGTTGAATGGTTAACTCTTTGGGAAGCCCTCTAGATGATCACACATATGATCTCTAAGGTTGTATAAGTAACTCAACAGTTGTGCCTTAAAATATATACACTTAGTTATCATGCTCAAACTCAAGATAATGATGTAGTGTAAATTTTATTTCTCTCATCTAATTAATCCATGGGCATCCAAGGAATAGGTTATATCCTCCAATATGCAGAACTAATAGGGTATGAGGATTGATTACAACTAGGAAAGTATTACTAAAAAAGGGTGTATATGTAATTTCATCATAACTATTACGTATCATATTCATATCAATTAAATTTACCTCATTTTAGCCTCAAATATATATGAATGGCATTGGAAATGATATGCATTCAAACAAGTGTTTAAGTACTTTGTGAGTTGGGTCTAGTAACATTATAAAATTATCACATGTTCTTAAAAGGCAAAAGGAATAGCCTAATAGTTGGTTTTGAAATGGAATTTACCATTTTGGATTTATATTTAATTTTAAATGTAACTTCATCATTATTCTTAGCTTTGAATCTTAAATTTCCTGATATTTTGAGGTAGTGATGCAAAGGCAATAGATGTATACTTAAGCATATTGGCCTCTAAAATTTTAATATTAATGTTATGTACATGTGGAAATTTTAATAAAAATAATGCTAATTTAAAAACATGACTTTGTATTTTAGTGGTGTAAGTACACTATTTGACAAAATAATTTGAAGATTGTTATCAAGAATTTAATTTGACATTTTTGTAAGCATAGTCTTGAAGCACATAGTTATAAAAAATATCTCTAGCTCCTTATTTGATTTGATCATTTTGAGAAAATGTGACCTTTTGATTGATGTTTATTAAAACATTATCCATTAATTTATTTTATAAATTATTAAATCAATGCACAAATCCCTTAGATAGGGTCTAGAACCAATCTAAATCATAATCCTTTAGACTTCTAAGAAAAAGCTTGGTGATAAGTAAATCATCATGGAAAAAACCAAATCATGATGTGTTATAATCCTAAATTTTATGTGAAGGATAAAAATTAACACTATATAAATATATAATTTTTTAATCTCATTTAAGTACATATTCAGTGAACTGCACTCTAAATGGCACTTCTAGCTATTTTTTAAAAAATTCCAATAAAGTGTTCAAAATTGACCAAACAATTAATATATGACATAAATAAATTAATTAGCCTTAATAAACTAATTAAAAAAAACAAATAAATTAAATATATTATTAATACTCAAGTTCTCATATTGGTATCATACTCAACATTCCCCCCTTTGATACAAAGAGGAGAGGTGCCTATCATCTCCTTAAATCTTCCATGAATATGTTTGTTCAATCCCTTAGTGAGTTTGTCAAAAAATTAATCTTAAATTATCATATAATTAATAAAAAAGTGTTTATTATTGAAAAATTCTCTAAAAAAATGATGTTTGAGTTAAATATGCTTGGTTCTAACATTAGAAATTGGATTATTGGACAATTGTATTACCCCATTATTATCAAAATAATATGTGTTGGTTCAAGTTGAGCCTCTATTACATTAGTTAAGAGTCTTCTCAACCATAATCCTTATGTTAAAACTGATGTAAGGGCTGTATATTCATATTTATTAGAGTATAATGAAACTATAGCTTATTTCTTTGAATACCATGAAACCAACCCACTTCCCAATGTGAAGCAATAATTTGAAGTTGACTTTTTGTCATCAATAGATCCTCCCCAATTTGAATATATGTATATAACTAGATATAATTAAATTATTGATATAAAATCAATATCATAATTATAATTACTTATTACATATCTAAAAAGTATCTTTCATGTTTACAAATATTTGAGTGATGGTTTGCCCATAAATCTAAAAACTAGTGAAACCCCATAATTAATATCAGGTCTTGTCATAGTGAGATACATCAAACAATTAACCTCCTCTATATGTTCTTAGGGACTTTATGGAATTTCCACATTAATTTTTATCCAAATATTTAAAAAAATTAAAATATGAAAAAGCTCCACTCTTTTATTTCAACAAATAAACCCACATAAACCTTGTAACACCATATATTAAGAAAATGAAATACAAATTCTTACCAATATTTCTACAAGACATTGGTCAACATAAAATTTGAATGAACTAATTTAAAATTTGTTTTTTTATCTCTATTTTTTGATATGTAAAGCCTCCTTATTATATTTCATGACTTGCATGCATCATATTTCTTGAAATCTAGCTTGGGAAGACCTCTTACCATATGTTTTGTGTTAAGAATATGTAAGGTCTTAAAATTGATATGACCATATCTTGAATGCCACAACATGTTAACATACTCCATGGTGGAGAAATAAGTACCTTCATAATATTTAAAATATCGCATTCTTTTCCACATAATATTTTCCCATCAATCTATTTTCATATCTCTTATAAAAAATAGAACAAACACTAACTTCAAAAATTAGTTTGAAACCCTTTTATACTAATTGACCAACACTTATAAGATTGTGATTTAGATTTAGATAGAAATAAACAAACCCATTTCACCCTTACCTTTAATTGTGGTGATTTTTCATGTTTAAATTTACTTCAATATGGATGAACTTACCATCTCCCATTTATAATTGGATTTTTAAGGAATCATCAAGCTTGTTGAAATGAATTTTGTGACTTGTCATGTGATTTAATCAACCTGAATCAAGAAACTACAAACTATTTACTTCCTATATTCCCACATTACATGTTATACAATAATCTCATTTCTCATGAACATCACTTTGTTTAGCATGTAATGCCTTATTTTCACCCTCTTGATTAGCTTGATTCTTAGCTGCAAGTATCTTGTAATCTTTTATCATGTGTCCTAATTTTTTCTAGTAATGACAAGTAAAGTATTTCTTGCTTTTACTAGTGAAGTTAGCTTCACCTTTTCTATTTAAATTTTATTTTTTTTGAAATCCCTTGATTCTTATTTTTATTTTTATTTTTGGTCTTTGAAACCTTTGCCTTGGTTTTAAGTGTTTATTCTTGATCTCCTATAAATTGTCTCATCTTATCCTCATGGGACAAGAGAGAACCAATGAACATGAACACTAATAGTGTCTGTGTGCTTACACTATTCAATAGTGATCACAATATGCAACCATGTTTTATTTAAATATCTTATAATTTTCATTATTATAACATTATCTAGTATAGTTTATCCATAAACCCTCATTATATATACTAAGTCATTTATGTTTATGTAATATTCTCTAACTCCATTATCTAACATTCACAAATTTGTAAAATTCATTTTAAGATTTGGGAGTTTTAATTCTCTTACCTTATTATATCTTTGATATGAAGTTTCCAAGGTAGTCCATGCCTTATGGGCATTATTTCATATTTTAATTCTTAGATAATTTCTTGAGTCTATAGCTGAAGATAGAAGAAAGCTTATTCATCCAACTTTTCTTCATCCTCTTTTTTATTTTTTTAATATCCTGAGTCAAGGTATTCCAATATTGAGGTGGTGTGTACCCATGTATAACATTATACAAAACTCTCTTCTAAATAATTATTCTCTTTAACTGATCTCTCCAATATTCAAAGTTGTCACCTTTGAAGATGATAATATTCATATAAGTAAAATTCATTAAAGCCAGATTACCTTGATAATGGCTCGAAACCCTTATGAACCTTTCTTAAAAAAGACTACAATACCAAATAAAAAAAATTAATTTATGGAGGGAGTGAAAATTAACTTTCAATTAATCTAAAAATTA
Organism: Torreya grandis; assembly: GCA_037957365.1. Lineage (NCBI taxonomy): Eukaryota > Viridiplantae > Streptophyta > Pinopsida > Cupressales > Taxaceae > Torreya > Torreya grandis. The sequence goes on from JARHVA010002874.1 coordinate 984,825, forward strand.
AGCTATATACCATCCAATCTGGCCCATAATTACTATTTATCAAACTGGTAGTATTGTAAGTGTGATTAATGAAAAAATAGGCATTGGATAACCTCAAATTAAGATTATAAAGATTTTTTATTTTATTTTTTAAATAATTTAATAAAAATTAGAGATAATAATATGTAAAAATATTTCCCAAGAATAACTATGTTGCCACACATCATTGTGCATAATTCCTTATTAATAAATAAAGCTAAAACAAGCCTATTATAAGATAAATTGCATGATAAGTTGTCTATAAAGTGAAATTTAAATTAATAAATTTACTAAAAAGCTAAGTAATCTAAAAATATAATCCTAAAAAATACTCTAAGATAACTGGAATTATACTCAAGAAAACAAGGTTGACTTGTGGATAAGACAAGGTCAACATGCAAGAAGCCTTTTTTAGCAAATAAGCAACTCATACAACCTAGTCAAGATAGGCACCCCAAATCACTAAAAATATAAAATTTATTAAAATATATTTAGTTTAAATTAAATAAACTCTAAAAAGTGGGCCTCGCCTATTGGGGATGAATGGATAAGTGTTTGAGCTTAGTTAGGTACACATTTAGTGAACTGCACTCTAACTGACACTTCTAGATATTTTTTAAAAAGTTCCCAGAAAGTGTTTGAAATTGAGAAAATAATTAATTTAAGACATAAATAAATTAAATAACCTTCCTAAACTAATAAAACATTAAATAAAATATATCTAATGTGAATACTCAAGTGTTCATATTGGCATCATACTCAATAATATTTATGTGTGTATGGGTAGGAACTAATTTCTTTATAGGATTAACAATACTAGGCATGGAGGAATGATTTTTATTTTGAATATGTCTAAGAAAAAAATAGGAACATTTTTCATTAGATTTAAATTATGAGGAACCATATAAGCCTTATGTTTTGTAAGAATAGTAAGACTAACATGAGAAGGTGTAGCATTAGGTGGAGACATAGAATAACTAGGAGCACTAGGAGCACTTGCCTCACCACATAATTTAGATGTAAATCCTATAGTATTCAAATTATGTAAATTATTAGGATCAATAAGAGTAGCCTTAGTTTTAGGCTCCTTATCCCTGATTTATTGTTGTATGGATATCAACTTAAGCAATAAAGGTTATAAACATACACTATGATTGTTAATTATATCTTTAAATTTGGAAATTCAAGAAACTCTACATGGATCAATATCATCAAAATAATTTTCATATAAAAAAATGTAATCATTATCATTTTCATCATCTAAAGGAATGGTAATTCACATTTTATCTGTAATATATTTCACATTTACATTAGCATCAACCATAGAAAGAGAAACATCAACATAAGTGCCCATTTTTTATTTCAAATAATAATTAGTAGCAAACAATTATATTTGAGTCAAATCATAGGTAGCACTAGTCAATTTCACACGTTTCTTTGTAGGATGTGTATATATGGTCTCATTACTTGGCATAAGATATAAGGTTGAACAATGTGAAGGGAGTTAAGCTAATAATTGAGCAATGGAGTAAGCACAAACAAGCTTTAAATATGAGAATTGGATTTGAAATATATTATCAAACCCTAGATTTAATCTTAGAAATTTGTATACCTTTAAAAAATAAGATATTAGGTGAATCATAAGATATAAGCATTCAAATAATAGAGGGATTTGTAAAATGTTTTAACTAAAATGAACATTAGGTAAAATAACCTAATATACATTTATTTAAAAGGATGGCACAAAGGGTTTTATGGCAAATACAACCTAAACATTAAATTCATAACCCTAAGTGTGTTATATACAATAACTAATGAAACAATAAAAATTGTATCACATGAAAAATAACTAAATGACAAGGGAGAAAAGAATCATATGAATAATATTGGGATTCGAATATTAGAATGGTTATTTAGAAGTGAGTGTGTAGGTTTGTGTGAAATATATATGTTTTAGTGTCAAATGATGGAATTGGTGCTTCGATAAAAACTACCACATATACCATGGGAGGATTCAATAGATCACCAAATAGGCATTTCTATAACTACTAAATTTGTTTTGATTTATCAAATGTGTATATGGCACTTTTATGGATTTTATTTTTCTATACGGGTGCATTTTATGATGTTGTATAGTTTTATTTGATTGAAATGCATAATTTATGGGAATAACTCTTTATTTTGTCTTATTTTCACTCCTTGACATAATAATTGAAAATTTTTAACAAGGAAAGTGTGCATAAAAGTTACCTAACTTAGACTACCCCTTAAGGAGTTAAAGATACATACTTTTCACAATTGGTATTATAGTCATTGTAGTTTTATTGCATGTGAGTGGAATTTTGAGTGAGTTTTTTGCCTCCTCTCACAAGTGAAGTGAAATGCAAACTATATGAAAATTTCCATAAAACATTTTTGTTACAAGTGGATGATGTCACAATTCTTGAATAAGGTTCAAGCATGAAGGAGTTATCCCATTCACAAGTGTATCAATATCATTGATCAATGAAGGTTGTAACTTGAATATTTGATAAGGATTTCTCAACCCTTGAATGATACTTGACAATTGGTAAAATGAATAGGAATGAATTGTATATATAGTGATTTATAATACATAACACTTGTGGTGACCATCCATGCAAGAATGCAGTAAGTGAAATCAAAGGCATGAGAAATTAGGCCAAGGTGAAAAGACCCAAAAAAACACAAAGGATCATTGAATCTACATGGGACAAAAATGGTAGTCCACTTGTAACTTAAAATATGTTTTTGGAGAAATAAATTTCCAAAGTGAGGGAAAGAAATTTAGGAAATAGATAAACAAGGCTCAAATCTAAAAATGGATGAATATTAAATACATATAAAAGGATAAAAATGGTGAAGAGAGTCTAGCATGGGGTAGGAAGTGTCTAAAATAGCAAAATATACCCAAAAGGATAAAGTGTGACAAAATGGGGAAAATACATGATGGAAAAGGGTCTTGTACTAAAATTAGGTGTCTACACAAATGTGTGTGTGTGTGTCTCAAAATAAAAACACATACATCAAAATTAAGTCACATCACACATACATGTACCATACACATATACATCTATCGCCACTACAATGTGGAGAGTGTCAACTTATATACTCTATATCCCTATTCCTATCTCTACCTCTTTCCTTACTACTTTTTTGAGCCTCTGATATGGATGATATAGTCTAGCTCTGAGATTTATCCCTATGACTATGTGCCTACTATAGGTGATTACATTCCTCATATATAACCAGTTGATACAAGATCTATGTATAGATGACCTATAATTTAATGAACTAAGTGAAAAGGGCATGTGCAATATTCCCATATATATCTAGCTATGTTAGAGGTGTTCAACATACTCCATTTACATCTTCTCCCACTCATCCTAGTGGTTTTATGGGTCCTATAACAATACCACCTATAATTATTACTCTTCCTCCTTTTAATCATGCTATATCTCTTATACTTAACCTCACTAACTAAATTCATAGTCATATCACCTCATCTGTAACATAATTATCCCTTTGTGACTCTAGTCTGAGTTGTGAGATGAAAATAATAAGCAAACTCTCTCACTATGAAGGTAACTCTCTCTAATAGAACCTCCACATCAGGAACATCCCATGAAAACTAACTTAAATTCAAATCAATGATGATAATATATTGAGATAAAACAACAAAACAAAAATATTAATAGTGAAAACATTGAAATCAAATAAAACATTTAAAACAAAATTGATAAACATGTATCACACATGATTACTTGGATATATAGGAGTTGCATAGAGTACAAGACTTGATACTACCATAGCCCTCTCTCCTACCTCAGCCTCTCCTTCTCCTATGGTATTACATCTCACATATATAGATCATCATAATTTCATCTTATTATATTGGTGGGAATATTGTTGCTAGCATGGCTCCCCCCACCATGTCATATATATTTGACATCATCTACCCTTGGATCTACTATGGGTCCATCTACCTTATCGTAATTGATCACTAGTATCTCTATAGGCATACACTCTTACACCTCACCAAGTCACAAGGGGATATCCTTGACCATCTCCATATGTGTCTTATTGGTGGCCTATCACATCTCACCCCATATTGATGGGTGGCACTCTCATATTGAAACCTCTATAGGTCTCCATGATGATCCATGTACCATTGACTAACACTCATCCTCCTTATTTATTTTACATCCTTTAGCCACCCCAAGTGTTCTCTATATGGCCTTTAGCTAATATCAGTCATTTATAATCAATCAATTATTTCCCCATAACATGTAATATCACATTCATTTGGTATCTATATACATGGGGTTACCCACTATGTCACATAAGAATTCTTAGGTTCCCATCCCTTTGCTAGTAACCCTTGTGGCATAATGATTATTATATCATAGGACCAAACTTGTAGAATATTAAAAATCACTAATCCACCATTGTGTGTTTCCTATGTGAATCATTATAAATCTCTATAAAAATTCACTAGCATGCACTAGACCTAAGCAGATATTTGCATGTGATCATCTATATCTTGATTAATGGGTTATAACCCATGTGAAATTTCCACACCACTATTATCGACTACTATGAATAATAATAAAATAATGATAAAATAATTTTTAAAATTCATATAATCTCTTGTCATTATATCTTCAAGACATAAACTATTACGTGTATGGGCCTTACCCTATCAACACCACATCTAGTAACTCATCATCAAGTCCCTCCCAACTCATCAAAGATCATGCACTCTATCAAATTCTAATAAGAATACACAATATGTGCTACACATCCTCTAAATTCACTATAATATCTTTACCAAAAAGTACATGAGTCACAATCCCATCACTTAGCTAATGCGGTTGATAATGAAATATCATAAGGAACAAAGCCTAAGAGGCTAGCATAGCCTAAACCCATAGCATTTATATGGGCTTGATCAACATCACCCAAGCCTAATTTATTCATGGTGTCTATAATCTTGGATTTAAGGTATTTAGATATATGCACCTTACCTTGTAATCATAAAAAAACAAAAATGAAAATCAGAATCCATGTAAAATAAATGTAAAAATATATAAAATATATATTAAAACAAGAAAAAAATTAAAATTGACCATTTTGAGTCAAAAAATTCCATATTTTTTGCCACCTTCATAATTACATTTCCATAATCATAATAATTATTGTCAATCATTGACCATAATTGGTAAAAATGCCCATTATAATCTATAAATGACTAGTTTTGGTCAGATCCCTAAATTACCTCACAATGCCATTTTTGTTTGAAACTTGTATCATATTACTAATAAAACATAATACATGATCGATAAACAAATTATTGGTGTGTAAGTACACCCCAAAGTAACTACACACTGAAAAACTAAGAAATAATAACAATAAAATGATTACATCAGGATGACATCAATAAAACAAAGCATAAAAGAGAGAATATCAAGCAAATAGGGCCACCAAACATGAAGATAGAGGCAAAGGATAAGGACTATTGGGATTATCTCCCCAACCTCACTCATGAGGGGGAAAGGAATTAGGTAAGGAATGACCACCTTCTTGTTTGTTTTATTTTTCTTCATATTGCTCATGGTGGGGAGTGATTACAAGAGCCAATTTAGGAAATTTGTCATGCCTATATGTGCCCAGAGGGTCAAACCCAACATGAAAAGTGGGTGATAGAAACCCTCCACATTCACCAGAGGGAGAGAAACCCCTCTTATGAGGTGGAGGAGGGTGGAGAAATTAGAGTAACTCTATGATCTATGGTGGTTGTGGCTCTTATTCCAGCCATGACCCTTTTAAGGCTAGTCTTTGGGCTGGTCATTCTATTAAGGATCCTCTATTATAACTCTACTAACAATCCAAGGATCAAAACTCTAGTGTTTAATAATAATGTGGTTGAACCTCCATTTTCACTTTTTTATTGGCACTTGAATTTAAATCACGACATTAGAGAGCATAAATATTTGGTTATAAATAGTAAAATCTCTAGCTATGAAATCTTTATTAAAATTAGTAGCATTTATGTCTTTCCATAGCACAAAAATAATCAATGCAAAAAATATGAAAATTTTGTTTAAACTTTGCAAGTAGGCCAACAAAATCCCCTAGAATAATGGTATACCAAGAGAATGTTTCAATCTTAGGGTTTGAAGAATACATGAATCTAATTATGGGTATCTTAATCCTTTGCATAAAACCTAAAAATGTGCTTGAGAGACTCAGATTGACCACAAGCTAAACATCTATGTGGAGAAATCCCAATGTGAAGTTATCTTTCTCCCACAAGGAGGCCTTGGTAAATCAAACTCCAAGTTAAAATGGCTTTCTTAGGCTCAACAATGGCATCCCAAATAGTCATAAATATCATATTCCATATAAAGGGGTGGTTGATAAGGTACCAAAACCTATCGAGAAACTCTCAGTGAGGAGCAGTTGGGGAAACCACCAAGAACCAAATTGGGGTTTGTGTTGAAACACAGGTGTAGATATGGACCAGTTCCAATCCTTCCACTACCAAGGGTACTTAGTAAAATCAATTCTATGTAAGGCATAGTCTAGCAAAATCATCTAAATTTCAGTGATAGACTCAAAATCCTAGGTGTTTAACTTAAACTTAGCTTTGAGGACCTCCAAAGTGATCCAAGAGTTGGTACATTTGTCAAAAATATCTTTCAAATTTTTAATGCCTCAATAATATAGTCTCATAGATTTAATTATGAGGGCTTTAGCCAATTTTTTCTCATTAATGGTGATAATAGGGGAACACCATATGAGAATTGATAAATAGGCCAGATCTAAACTTGTCACCCTTCCAAATCAACCATGGATTGATAGTTTCCTATGACTTCCAAATTATTTTGACAATAAATGTCCCAATGATCTTAATAGTGGTCAGGGTAACAAATAAGATTTGAAATCTTAGATTCCTCCAAACCTTTTTGCCCTGAAGGGCTCTAGAAGAGATGCAATTTTTAATAATAATTTTATAGGCCTCTTGTCCATCTATGGCTCTAATAATCTACTTTACACATAGATCAATTTTTTCCTTATCTATGTCAATTAACTTGATACCTCTAGCCACCCTAAGTTAGAAATAAATGTCATAGGACACTCAATGGAAGTTTTTGGTTCCTTCTGAGATAGTCCATGAGAATTATTTAAGTAGTTTTTCTAGCTTCTTGTAGGTTTCTTTTGAAGGATCCCAATAGGAAGAATATTAAACATGAGTAACTAAAAAACTTTGGAAAAAATTGAAACTTGTCAACCAGGGAGAGAGCTTTAGTAATCCAAAAGGATATTTTTTATCAATTATGAGGATCACATAGTTTTAGAGGTCAAATGAAGAGGCCTAAAAAGTAAAGATAATTCCTATCAACTTGAACACTTCACCATAGACAATCCATTTCCATTGATATACATTGAACCAATAAGGAATAGGGTCATAACTCTAGTGGTAAAACTATGTTTTGGCCCATTCAATGTTAAATCTATAGGTAAAAAAATTTAGAGGGATTCCATGGCATTCTAAACCACCTGCTCATCTTCTTAAAGGGTAAGAAAAGTATCATCAACAAAATACCCAATAGATAATTGGATTTGAGTAATGGTGGGCTAGTAAATTCCCTTAACAATCTCTTTCTTAGTAAAATCCTTTAAAGAGTATCTAAACCCTTCAGCAGTAGAAACATAAAGTGAGGGAGCACAAGGGAAACCTTATCTAAAAGAGAAGAACAACCCAAACCTCTTATATTGACAACCATTCATAGTAGTGTAAGAAATAATCATTAGAAGAAAAGGTTTGCAAAAAGATAATGAACTTGAGGCCAAACCCTAAAGCTTGCATCATGGAAAGAATGAAAGGCCATTTAATTATATCATAAGCCTTCTCAAAGTTAGTTTTAATGAACATATATTTTTTCTCAAAGGTACAATCCCAATCTATAGCTTCTCAAAATGACATGATGTTATCCAAGATGTTTCTCCCTTAGATTAACCCTATTTTTTTATTGAATGATTAGGGGAATCATATACCTAATTATGAGGGATGAAGCTTTAGCAATAATATTATAGGAGACATTTCAAAGGGTGATAGGCCACCAATTTAAAAATAACTCAGGATCTCTATCTTAGGAAAAAAAATTATATTACCTTTATTGATGAGTTTTCCCAATGAGCCCTGAGAAAGAGCTTCCAAGTAGACTTTGTGAAGATAAGGACCAACATAATCCTAAATGGATTAGTAGAACTCACAAGGGAAACCATCAACCCATAGATCCTTATCTTGAATCATGAACATTTTTACTAGATGCAATTCTTCTAAGGATAGAAATTTATCATAGGCCACCTTCCAATAAGGGGATATTTTACAAAGAACAACATATAGGCAAGTTTTCAAGGCCAATTTTTGAACCTCTAAAGAAGGTTGAGCTTGAAAATTTTGAATATAATGTTGAACAAAAGCTTGAAAGATGTCTATGAAATTAGTTACATGGTCTACCCACATGCTTAATGGATTCTATTTGAGTGATATAATTTCAATCCCTAATCTTACTAAAAAATCCTTGGAAACCCTATCTCCAATTTTCATCTAGTGTAGGCAAGCTAACAGCTAAGCTTCCCAGGCTTGATGAAGATCAATAAGTTTGAGTTGTTACCTAAAGGTAGCCACTTAATTTAGTAAAGACTCATCTATATGGGAGTGTTATAACACTTGAGAAATATGATTAAATTATCTAGCATAATCATAATTCATTATTTTTCTAATGAGGGCCAACTACTTACCCCAAAAAATGAAGAAAGGTGGCAATGCATGTGATGGAAACTTCCCACCACTCAATCCATCAAAAGTTCACAAATAGATGATGGGAAATATTCCAAACTCCCTTAATTTGGGAAAGGTTTTGTAGATTATGGATATGGGAAGTATTTAAGTAGAAATGGTTATTATAAATTTTAGTGGGAGGTGTAAATCATTCAACTATAAATCAGATGGGTTGGTGATCTGAGAGGAAATTTGGAAAGAAACTCACATGGTGATCATATTTCTAAAAAAAAAATCATAGTTTTAAAGGAAGGCCCTATCTATTATTTTGATCAATTTTTCATTTCCTTGGAAAAATTTAGACCAAATAAAACAATTCATGGGAGATGAGAACCTAAGGTGGTGGTTCAAGTCAAACAGGCCAAAATTATTCCTCAAATAAAACCAAGGTTCTCTTTCACCAGTACACTATTATATTATAAGGACCCACTCTTTATCTTATGTATATTAAATCATGTTAAAAATCCCCATAGATAACCCAATGGGCCATGGGGAGGGAATCTTCTAGTCATAGCCAAAGATTTGTCCTTTTAACATCATTGGAAGTATAAATGTTAACCATATCGAGAATATACCTATCAAAATAAAAAATCATCCAAATAACATGATTAGATAGCTTCACTCCCAAATCCACCACAAAGGATGCATAAAGAGGAGATATCAAATTAATTAATCCATCACACCCCACCTCATTTTTGGACATATAATAAGTATCCTTGGGCCAGATGACATTAGATGCCATCTACAAAGTAAAACTGGTAATCTTAACTTCCTATATGCACATGATATACATATATGAAAACTTATAAAAATTTTGTCACACTAAATTCTAATGTGTTGGGTCTATCAATCCACTTACATTCCATGAGAAAACATTCATTCAAAACCATCAAGGTTCATGATTTCACCCTTTAGGCCCTCTAATTATAAAAAATGGTAGATTAATAAGGTGTTATGTTTTTTATTTGTGAGAGAGTCATAAAGCACAACATGATGTCTCTTACGTTGAGAAAACTCATTATCCTCACTACTAAGAGAAGGACTCTTTGAATGATGAGTCATTTGATTGCATGGGGAGGGAGGGGGTTCCCATGGATTCATTACTATAATGTTGGGTGAAAGTGGTTATGAATATTATGTTTGAAATAAAAGAACCCAAAGTACATAGACTCTTTTGGTTTAAATATGGCATTAACAACCTATAGGTCACTTGTCATGGCCGAACTAGGTTTGGGTTATGGGGCATAAGTGGGTGGGGTATCGATTGAGGGTGACAGAGTGGATGCATTGGAATAATACATTATCCTATTATTTATAACATGTGCTTTCCAATTTTGATTACATTGATTATTTCACCTCCCCACTACTTGATATCCATCCACTTCACCCACCAAAGGATAGGGTGTTCTATTACTGCTTTGGGTGATGTGTTTGAACCACCCATAAAGGGTTAATATTTGATCATGTTGTATAAATCCTAGCACCAAAAATAGGTATTAATAAGGTTGATGTATAACACCCTTTATGTGAACCATTGATTTCCAATATATATATATATATATATATATATATATATATATATATATATATATATATATCAATGGTCTCATGAAGGTCTTGAGATAGATCCACCTCTACATAAACCTGACATTAGGGATGGGTGGAAAAAATGGTTAGTTTAAAAATAGACAAATTATCCTATGGGTTTAAATAATTATTCCATAAATGTCCAAAATTACATGGTTAGGCTAAAGAATTCATTTCAAATATGGATTATAAGCTTGTTATTTTTAAGACAACAACTTCCCAAGTGCAAAGAGAGAATACAAGCAAGGAGCTTTGCACATAAACTAGGACATGTTTATGGGTGGTGGAGCAATTCTCAAGGATTTCATACCTGAAGTAAAAAAAAAACCCTTAGTTAGGTTTTGAATCCAAACTAGATTAGTTTTATGGGGCAACCAGTTGGTTTGAACCCAGCTTTGAATCATGGATTTAGTTGGAGCACAACCCACAAAATAACTCATAGGTGTATGGGTTTCTATCCATTGAAAAGCATTGTCAAAAATAGGTAAATCAAGTAAAACATTAGGAGGATAATCTTGAGAAATGGGTGCATTACCTCATGTTAAAATTTTAGAATAAACTTGCATGCTCAATTAGTGCCATAGTTACTTTCTCTAAATTGAGTTGCATCAAAAGACATAATATCTTGAGGAGATATCATTAAATAAGTAAATGAATACCCAAAGCATAGAAACCCAATAAGGAAAATTAATAGATATAACTAGAAAAATCTTGTAAGTATGAGTAATACAATGTCAATGTGATAGATGATGAGCATTCCATATAGCTCATCATATCTTATATAAATTTTCCATAAGTGTTCCCTTTTGGTTATATATTTCATTGCATTTAATAGTTAATGTCTTATCTAAGTAGGAAATGAGTGCAATTGTCCTTTGTTTGTATGTGATGCATTGTTGATTCTTTATCTTGTTATTTATGTCTAACTTGGATGAAATGAGTACATTTTTGTATACATAAATACATCCATGTAGCAGAATCATTTTGAGAATTCATCAAATAGTCTTGTCAACCCTTTTTGGCAATAGTTTTGAAGATTTAGTGAAGAACACATCAAGATCTAAATACCTGTACAATAGTGCTATGAAGATGCTCAAGCGTGCTTCGAAGATGTCTAGTTGGATCCTGAATATCAAGATAATAATTTCAAAGATATCTATTGTACATATAAAGACTTTCCATATTTAGATATCTTCTTTTAGACATTACTATTAATATTAATGGTCTAAATTGATCCAAATACAAATGTACTTATATTTTTTTAAATTGAGCATAATATCTTTATATCTATATTAGTTATTCTAGGTCTATTATTAGTTGAGTCAGTTCCATTGCCTCCCTAGAAGCATGAGATCTGATTCCTAGATATTCTATTTTGAATAAGTAGATGTGGCTATTTAGATCACCATATTTTGTATTATGTGAATAGTTATTGAGTTATGCTTTATTTATGTCTCTTTCTAAATCTAGAAGATGAATCAATTAATGAATAGATAGTGATTAGGAATCAAAGAAGAAACATACAAGTGTGATTCCATTTATCTGTATATGTTATTTTGATAATGAAATTAAGTTCAACATTCCTTTTCATTACTAAGTAAAATTTGATCTTATTCTAAGGAAGGAGCAAGGTCCCACTTCTCTTCAAAGATTAGGACAAATTGGTATCTTTAGTTTATAATTTAAAAGTCTATTTATTTTGGTTCAAGTATAGTTTATTTCACTGCAAAGTGTGATTTCCCTTTTCAATGCAAGTGTGATTTTCCTTTCAAAGAAATGTGTGAATTTCCTTTTAATGCAAGTGTGTTTCCATTAAATGCAAAGGTTATTTCAATTTAATGTAAGTGAGTTTTATTTATGCAAAGTGTCTTTTAATTTCATAAGAAGTAAAGTTTGTTAACTCATCTCCATATTCAGAATCTATCAAGAGCAGACTAAGTAACAATAGATAATCAACATTCTCACATTCTAAAATATCACATTATCCTACCCAGTCAGGCAAGTCAAGTGAGGATATCATAATGTCTTATTCCATATGTCTAAGTTCTAGATGTTGTAGGTGTGAACTAAAGAATCCTTTAATGAGTGTCATAGGAGAGCTTTAGTTAGTCAAACTTTCTAGATTTACTTTTCTACAAACATAGAATTAGAGTCTTATTTATTGTCCTTAGGATTTATACATTATAGTAGAGTGAACCCCCTCTAAATAGTGAATTATTAACTCAAATATCCAATGGTCTCATTGAATATAGCCTTGGACACTAGCCTTGGTAGAAAATAACACCAATCTTTTGATTGGTTAAATGAGAGGTGTAATGATAGCCTATCATTTTTGGCATCATTATCAGGGACATTCTTAATCAATAAGTTTTATTGAGATCCTATATTAGATTTATACAAGGAAAAATTAAAAATATTCAGATACCCCAAAAACACAAAAACAATCTAGGACTCCTTAGATTTATGAACTACCCAAGAGATTGTCAAGGATGGTTTGTCTCTAAATATTCCCAAAAAAAAAAAGAAGAGAGGATGTTATCTTTGCTAAGAAGATCAAGAAGTGAAAAAAATTAAATTTAAAGCCATATACAAAAAAATTGGATTCATCTCCTAAACAAGGTTCATATTCACAAACAGATCCTACAAGAAGAATCATATTCAAGACATCTCTTATAGGGAGAATTGATCCTAAAAATCCTCTTTCTAAAATAGTTGGATTTGACACACAAGCTCTACAAGAAAAATATATGATCACCAATGAAGATTTTCCTATTGAGGTAAACCATAGGTTGATAACTCAAGAAGAGAACCTAAATTGGATTGATAACCAAAGTTAGGAAGAAAATATGGGAGACAAATGTGCACATGTGGAAAACCCTGATTGATAGCCTGAATAGGTCAGAACTTTTTCCTATCTAATCAACTTAGGTCTTGATGATAAAACTTCCATGAAAAATATCTCACCATCTATTTTAACTACTTTTAGAGGTAAATCCTCATAATATCTAGATCAGTTCCTCTTTGAATTTTAGGTTCTCTACCAAGCATATAGCTATGTCATAGATAATCAAAAGTTGAAGTTATTCCCATCTAAACTTAATGATGCAGCTATGAGGTGGTTCATGCAAGTTGAGGATAATTTCATAAGCACTTGGGATGAAATGAAATTTGCATTTATTGACAAATATTAGGACTATTATAGAGTCAGAGAACAAAAAGAAGACTTTTTTAAGATTAAACAAAATGAAGATGAAATATTAGAAGATTAGCTTAATAGTTTTATATTTACCCATACACATAGTGGTTACCAACTCACTAAGGAGATCATAAATATAGTATTTATTAAAGGCCTAGATGATGATGCACATGATGCTTTAAACCTAGTGAGAAAGGGTGGCATTAATAAGTTAACCTTTCATCATATTTTAGTATTATGTACTAACTATTCCAGGACAAGACCTAGCATAAGGAAATCAAGGCTATGAAATTCCCTTGAAGTTAGTTAATTAATGGAAGAATTTGCCAATTTCAAGATAGATATTCTAATACAATTGACATCCATATTAGAGGGTCTTAAAACAAAATCCAATGCCACCAATGTTGAATAGTTTTCAATATATTATCCTAGATGTAGACTCAAACATACAGTTAAATATTGTCCTTTAGACAAAATAAAGGTATGTGGTATTTATGACCTATCCCATGACACAAAGAATTTAAAGCATCTTCCTCCCATGAAAAACCAAGTAAAATAATCAATACATATAGTTGAGGAAGTAAACTTTATCCAAAGATAAGGAAACCAGTACTCCCAACCTCAAAATTAATTTGGTCCAAGATTTCCTCCTAATCTGTAGATGACACCATGAGCTAGACAAGTCACACCACTAATGTGGGGACCATCACCATAACCATAATCATGGGGTACTCAAGAATGGATGGCATAGATGTAAGGAATGCCTCAAAATTCTTCATAGCCCTAGGCATAGCAGCAAAACCAACAACCACATTGGGTATAGTAGTCACCACCTCAATGGCTAAATCAACAATATCAAACACAAAGAAGGTTTCTTCCATAGTATGCTTTGATTCCTTCATAACCTTAGCCACCACCAATTAAACGTAAATTTAACTAACCATAGTTATCTTCCTAACCAGTGGCAAATCCTAAAAATAGGCAAAATATACCTATTTATAGATATAATTAAGAAAGTAATGTTGTAAGTGGTTTAGCGGAGTGTAATAATGTTCAACTTAAGTCAAGAAAGGTAGTAGGAGATTCACTCATTATCATAACTAAAATTACTAATGATGAATACATTCTTGAGTCACCTGTAGTCCAAAAACCAAATGAAGAAAAGGTAGAAGTCACAATAACTCTAATCACACCAACCACAATTCAAGATCCCCTTGTTGTTCCATTCCTTGAGGAATTAAGGAAGAAAAACCTAAGGAAGATTTTGAATTGATGCATAGATTAAGAGAGATGAAGATATAAATTCCACTGTTAAGAGCCATTAATGATATTCCTGAGTTGAATTAAATCATTAAAGGATTTTGAATCAAATCACTAAGAAGGAAGAAACAATATCCTAAAATAATTTAGGTAACTAGCAAAATTGTTAGTTTACTAGCAAGAAACATACTTGTTCCTAAATATGGACACACTAGAAGTCTGATGATGACTATGATAATTAAGAACAAGTTTATTCTAAATATGATTTTAGATATAGGTGCTACCATAAATATAATGACTTTCAACATAGTAGAATCTTTATCACTCATAGGGATTTAGCCTACCAATACAATCTTATAAATGGTAGATCAATCCACTGTTGTACCTAAAAGAACCATAGAAATTGTTCCAATCACCATAGAATCCTAGGAATATCCTATGGATTTCATGATCCTTTAACCTAAAACCAAGAGGGTAAGATATCCAATCATTCTTGGAAGACATTGGTTAGCTAAAATTATAGTATGAATTGACTGTAGGTCTGGAAACATGACCATTTCTAATGGAATTTATGCTAAACAAATATCTCTTTATCCACCTATTAGACCTTCAATGGGTATTTTTGAATAGATATGAGTGGATCAACTTGAACAAAACTAGACTAGTGTGTCTTCCTTAGCCATGTTTACCATCAAAGAATATGTCCAAGAGTTTGAGGAACAAATAACAAAAGATTTTGATCAAGACAACCTATCCCCAAAGTCCGATAACATAGCTCTGAAGACTGATAGCTTAGTTTCAAAGACTAATAGCTTAGCTCTGAAGACTGATAGCTTATCTCTAAAGACTAATAGCTTAGCTCTAAATATGAATAATCATGAATGGGAGGAATTCAAATCTATTACTAAAAATCAAGATAATGCCATAAGTTCCCCAAATGTGTTATCTAGTCCACAAGATATCTAGTAAGCTATAGTTAATTGGGCTCAAAATGGGTAGAATTCATTTTTACATGATTTTCATTGTCCATTGACCAATATGCTCTCTACAAGTGAAACCTTTTACAAGGATGTAGCTACACTTTACATGTTATTACCACACATATGTCCATTGAATGCCTTGATGAGTGAATACAAATAGTTAAATTCCATTGTTCTAGGTACTGAATAAATTATAATCCAATCTAGTAAACTATTGAATATTAATAGCTGGTTAATTGATGTTTTAACAATTTTGGGAATATTAGTGTATTATTCCTAAATTAGTTAAAGGGTCTAGATTTATAAATCATTAAGTAATATGTAGTAAATAATATACTAATTTGTGAAATTTATTTATAATTAGAGCTTTTCTAAAAATAGTAAATAAGAGGGAGAAAATAAGACTTAGCTTAAATGGTGTTGATGCAACTAAGACAGGGTCTGATATTCACCATGCAAACCTAGAATATTGTCATAAACAAGATTATAACCTTCATTTTCTAATTATATAGGATCATTTAAGGTGGATAGGAGTAGCACCAGTGAAATAGTCATTGTCTAACATTGTTGTCCTGATGATCTAAACTTTTTGAGTTTTACTCAACACGTTTGTGTGATCTTGTTTGTGAATTTACGAAGCCTCATTATTAGCAATGCTCCCTATAAAGCTATTTTTATGCCTTCAATGTATTTTAATAAAACTTTAGACAATATTCAAAAAGGGGTTAATTTTTTTAAGATGCATTGGATGTGCTTCACACCCCATGTGTGGGCATGTTGCATATATATCAATACTTCAAAGAGGGATCAAGCCATATGTAGTTCTCCCTTTGAAAGTGCTTGGTGAAATTATGATATGAGAATGTAAGAAATGTTAAAATAGTTTTTCTTGGGTGGCTAGAGATTGATGTAGATATTTATATGTGTTTATAACTATATTGGATGGCTATACATAAATAATAGGGAAGATTGCCTCAGTGGTTTCACTTGTATTCTTGCTTACTTCATAATATTTTCCAAACCTTTCCAAATGATATTTGAATGGGATTATATAAGGATATATTGGTCATGGTTTAAATGGATTCATGTTATGCCAACATGATTGAAGATAAGGATCTAAAATGAAATGATCATTGGAGCCTAAGATGCAGTTGGATAATAACACTAAAAACTGGACACCTTAAGGTCTGGTGCTAGTTTCTAAGTTGGGCACTATTGTCCTAAGCTGATGTGGCCTAGGGGGATGGATTTATCATGGAAAAATTAGTCTAGGTTAGTGGAATCAAGTCTAGGAAGGCTACAAATGACTAGGAATCAATGAAAAGATGTCTAGGAGGGTCATGAGAGCAAGCAAGAGGGACATATGGGTTGTGTGTCATTAGCCACGCTCAAGTTACCAATTTTCACATTTTATATGATTAAATTCCCCCCCCCTTTATTATAGTGATGAAGCAAAGTGAAATACTAGGATAAAATAAAAATAAAAATAAAGAAGGTAAAGCATGTAAGAAACTAGAATTACAAACACATCTAACTGATCAAAGTAATAAGTAAATGTATGTAAGACATGTTAGTACAAGAATAGGTATATGCTAAGAAATACAAAAGTGTTATATACTAGTGAGTATCGATATATTAATCTATGTAATCAATTAAGTAATGTATATTAACATGATAACTAAAGTGTGTGGTGTAGGAATGACATAATCTAGATGGTGTAGTGATGTACAAGATGCCCCTAGAGGGTATGTATATCGATGTGTGTCTTGATGTAGAAGTGGGATGCCCCTTAATGGGTAGAGTGAAGTAATCAAAGATCTAGATGTCATAATGAGTCTCATGGGAGACTTCCTATCATGGTGTCATATATCAAGGAGAAGAATTATGCATGATCATGAAGCATGATGGAAATGTTGAGACTATGGATCTAAAATTTGTATGTGTTATAAATGCTCTAAAATATTTGAAGTAGAAACTAAGTGTGGGGTACCCCCATGACCCTAAGAAGTAGATGAAATTGTAGGTCTCTTAGGGACCCATTTAGAAGTAGGGGAAGCTATCTGAACATGTTCTTGATGAGTAGATGCATGAGATCTCAATGATACTACCCTGGGTGTGAATAATGTAGATGGAAGTTGTCTATAATCCTAAAACTATGGAGGTGTATGAACTCTATGTGCTAGTGATGGATGCCTCAACTATGTCTAAATCAAAACTAGAAGAGGAACTATAATTGGTGGAAAATTTAGAAATGGAAGCTGAATTGAAAATGGTAATTATATTATAGAAGATGGCTCTAATTTGAGGAGTGGTAACTCATATAGAACTCCACCAACTGTAATAACTTGATTAACATGAATGAATTTCACACATCTATGAACTATAGAAGGTACTTATTGAAATTTTTTAATCCGTGGTCAACCAAGTAACATATCAAAAACTCTTTTACTGAGAATAATAGTAAATGTTGTGGCCACATGTGTTGGACCAACCTATAAAGGAAATACAATATCGCCCAATGAACTATATATGTGCCCACTCATATCCATTGATAACTATGTCCATCAAGGTAATATCCTACTCTAAATATCCCAAATGCTACAATAATGTCATAGTGCACATGTTCAAACTAGATCCATTATCTATGAGAACACTATGAATAGGATGATTATGAATGTGAGCTCTAATAAAGATTACATGATAATTCGTATCATTCTCAATGATCTCCTGATCTAAGAAGGAGATGGAAGATCTAACTAAAATTTTGGAATTATATGCACTAATCATGTTGCTCAAAGGATGTAACTCAACTAAATTTACTCACATATGTATTTGGTGGGGGATGTGTGTGATATGCATGATGAACCTCTGATGTATCCCCTGTCTCTTATTTGAAATGTTGTAGAAAAGGATCTAAAAATATTTTTAATTATTTATCCTATGTTTGCTTTGCTTGAGGAGGCTCACCTAAAGTACCAAGATGAATATGATTTCCATCTATTAAATAATGTATCTTATGTCTTAAATTGATGCATTTATTTATTGTATGGCCTGGTGCCCTATGAAACTCACAAAATGCATGTTGATCATATCCTTATGGAAGAGGCTTTATTGCATCAACTTCTTGAATAGGTGGGGGAGATATGATGTTATAATCCAATATCTATTGTAAAACTCTAACTAGAGAAAATGGTAGATCAGTGAAGGTTCATCGAGGAGGTGTGATAAAACCACTCATTGAAGGGGCTCTGAAGTTGTATTAACTGTAAGTTAATTTTGGCTCTTGTTATCATTGACCTTTACTTTATATGGGACTTTGTTGTTACTCTTATTTGTTTGTCTGAGATACTTGTGTAATTGTGTTTGCCATTGAAATTAACTTGAATTCTCTTTCCTTTAGTGTGTGACATAATTCAATGAAGGAAGAGAATCTTTTGAACATAATTGATTCATACAAAGCTAGTAGAAGACTCTATTTGAAGAGATCCTATAACTCTTGATTGGCCATGGGGCTAGTCATCTTAGCCAATATAGTATTATATCTAAGAACATAATCTATGAGATGCTCATTTGAACTTTATTTATATTATGAAACTTGAGATTATGAAATCTTATCACCAATTTTGATGCTAAAGTGGGCTAGGAACATGTTATCAAAAGGATTAAATGCATTAGCCTACTAATTTGATAGACTATAAAACCATTGTAAGTATAATATTTTAGGCTTCGTGTAAATGGCTTGGTAAGTAACCAGACATTGGGTACTTAGTTCAAGCATGATACATGAAAATCTCTCAAATGTGTCTCTAGATCACCCTTACCATCATATAAAGTAAGCTTGGGTTCAACAAAACCTTGTGACAAGGGTGTAGAATCAATGTGACATGTTAATGGTGTATGCAGAAGAGCAAAAGAATCCAAAACCTATGTAGGTCTAGTGGCACCTTATTTAACTAGGCATAAGAAGTCCAAATTGAAGATGAAGATAGGCATAAGACATCCTTTGCAATATAATTGGGTTGATTCACATATAATTTTCTTCCCTTTATGATCGAGAATGCACCATCCCTTTCTCTAGAGTGGTCATCATAGCATTTAAGGATTTTATCCATAAGTTCATGTAGGTGTACCTTGATGATTGGACTGTATATGGGCTCATGAGATACCATTATGATAACTTGTGCCTCATGTTTTAGAGGTATTGATAGCTATATATATACTTAAACCTTAGTAAGTGCATCTTCATAACACCATTTAGAACCTCACTCAGGCACATCATCTATAAATATGGTCTACTTGTCAACCCTATGAAGATTGATATTATTCTACAGCTCCAACCCCTTCCACATAGAAAGATGTTTGCACATTTCTTGGCCATTGTGGCTATTATATAAATTTTATACGGAGATATGCAAGGATCACAATACCACTAGAGGAACTATTATGCAAGGATGGCCCATTCCACTGGGGCACAATGCAAGAGGATGCCTTTGAAACTTTGAAGCTCAAGTTGGCTAGCATGCCTATCTTTTAATTTATTGATTGGATGAATCTATTCCACATCCATGTTGATGCATATAGCTCTACAATTGGCACCATTCTAGTATAACTTGATGAAGGTAAGAAGGATCATCCTATCTCTTTTACAAGTTGAAAATTGACCCCAATAGAGCAAAATTACACAACTATCAATTACAAGGCACTGTCCATGGTCTACACCCTCTAAAATTTTTGGAAATACTTGTTGGTGACCTCATTAATCTTCTTCACTAATCATGAGGCACTTAAATACCTTATGAATATGCCCATTCTCTATAAGTGCATTTGTAGATGGATAGTTCTATTTCAAGAATTCTAGTTCTCAATTATGGTGAAACCAAGGAAATAAAACTTGAGATCAAACCATTTGTCTCATATCGACTCTAGAGATGTGACAACACCCTTTGAATATGACATGTTATATGAATAATTTTACAAAGTCCAACAGGTTCCCAAAGACTTGGCAGAGATAGCCATAATTCTAACATTTAGGTTAGCACCCCAGACCATGACAACCAAAGAGAAGAAGCAACTCACTATTTATATTACCCCCTTTCAGATCATTAGTGGGGAGATATATAAATTAAGTTGAGATCAAGTCTTATGTTGATGTGTTTTGGAACATGAAAAACACATTATTCTACATGAGGTGCATGAGGTGATCGTAAGAGTCCATTGCATTAGAGATGAAATGACATGCAAAATGTTATAATTAGGTTTATGGTGGCCAAGCCTATTCTAAGATTCAAAGTATTGCACTAAGGCATGTGATATATGCCAGTATATAGGGAATTCAAACTAATAGGATGAGATGCCTCTCATCCACATTTTAGCCCAAGCACCATTTGAAAAATGGACCATTAATTTTGTTGGGCCAATCACTCTTGTAATAATATGTATAGGTGTTAGATATATTTTAACAACCACTAATTATTTCACAAAGTGAGTTGAGGTAGTGCCTACTAAAAATTGCACTACCACCACTATCACAAAATTCATATGGGAGAACATCATAAGTCACTACAGGTGCCCACTTAGTTTAAATAGTGACAGAGGAACACACTTCCTTAATGAAACTATGAAAATCCTGCTAGTCAAATACATGGTGGCTCACCACAAGACCACCCCATATCATCCCCAAGAAAATGATATATCTGAAGCATTTAAAAATATATTGGGAATATGCCTCACAAAAATATGTGATGTTAGTCACAAATATTGGGATGATCAAGTGTCAACAGTTATATGGGCATACTACACAAGCTACAAGTACCTAAACAAGGCTATACCATTCCAACTAGTGTTTGGTGTAGAGGCCATTCTACCAATGGTGTTTTTGGTGCCATCATTATGCATTACACAAATTAGTCATTTGCATAACCAAAAATCATTGAGTGCAATGCTGGAGGACTTAGAGCACTTGGATGAAGTGCGTGCCCAAGCAAGGTGGAGCTAGTAGATAGAGAAAGTGTGTTAGAAGTTATGGTCTGATAAGCATATTAAATATAAGGTACTGACTGAAGGAGCATTGGTCTTGATCTATGACTCCAAGTACTTCAATCACCTAGGAAAGCTATAAATAAGGTGGATGGGTCCATATATCATCCACAACATATTAGATATATGCACATGTAAATTGCACATGTTTTTAGTTGAACTACTCCCTCAACATTTCAATGGTAATATATTGAAGTTTTATAGGTAATAAGATGGCACTTTCACCATCAGACATTAACTTCTTGGTCACAATTCAATTATTTTTTACTGACCCAAATGATGTTTGGTAGAAGCCAAACATTTCCTTGTATTTTGTGATTGTTATTCTTGTAGAGTGAATAAGTGATGCTTTCAAGCCTATAGATGAAATATTATGGCACTTATACACATAACTCTAGTTGAGTGAGTTAAACACATATGATTTCCAAAGCACCTAAGGCTAGACACCTATGTTTTTGGGTGAATAAAACTTGTTAGACTTTGAAAATATATGTTCTAATTGACAAAGAGAGCTACACAGGATGCAAATACACAAGATGTATAAAGAATATACACATTATGATCATGTGTAAGAGATCAAAAGTAGAGAGTGAAGCATTGGAGGGACAGTGTAAAGGATTTGTATGGGGTAGGATAGGCCAAGACAAAGAAATGAAAGTGCACAAAAATTGACCAAGATAGGAAAGTGTGCTTTAAATTAAACTATAGTTGGAAACAAAGATGGAACCATGGAGGCTAAATCATGTGCATGTGAGGCATTGTACCCAGGTTGTCATAAGGAAGGCAAAGGTTATGCCAAGTGAACAAAGCATAAGATAAATATCATCAAAAAGAGCTAGCATCCACCCAAAGTAAGGTGAGAAGTAGTCATTTAAACTACACATCACTAAAAATACCATTAGGATAATTTATTGAGGTGACGGTGGAGGCACAAAGATCTACATTAAATATGTGTGTGGTAGAGGATTTTTGTAGATTTTATAGGTTTTATTGAATTCTAAGAAATCAAGGTGTTGTCATGCCATTAATCCCCTATAATTAAGAAGGTAACTAAATTAAGGGTATAAAATAGTAAAGGGATGACTAGTTTAGGTTACAAACCTCAAGATAATTTTCACCCAAAAATACAAAACAACAAACTAGAGCTAAACTAGCAAACCAGAGCCAAAGCAAGAAAATTCTATTATAGTGAGACCTTAAGTACCAATAAATGCCAAAAGTGAACAATTGAATGGAGAGAGGAATTGTGTTCCCTTTGATATTGGAATAGAGAATTATGGGGCATGAATTATGCAATAACCAAGTAGCATAAAACTAGAGTGACATGGAGGCTACCATTAATGGTAAGTAAAGCTCAATACTATGAGAAGCATCAATAGTTATCATTTAATTTTATAGTTACATGGATGAGCCTCATTTTGAGGTGCCACAAAAGGCCATAATGGCCATAGAGGAACCAAAATAAGGGCATGATTCCCTTATCATAAACCCCCACATAATGAACCCAATTAGATCAGATAATACACTCATCTGGATGGCCTCCAAATCAGCGTTAAAGAACATCATTAATGATGTTAGAGCTTAAAGATGGAAGAAGATCATGCTAAAAGTAGAAGAGGAAGTAAAGGCCATGAAGTTCAAATTGCAATAATTGATTGAGCACATAGAGGAAGCTGAGCCATCCCTCTTGGATGGTGTTGATACTTTGAATCTTTTGGAGGTCAATAAGGTATGTGTGTTAGTGGATCAAATGATCCTAAGGATGAAGGCACAACTAATGCTAAAAGAAGAGGAGGACCCATGCACCATAATAAATCAAGATTTGGATGTAAAGATTGAAGAAGTAGAAGACCTCTTCATACAACTTCAAGAGGGCACATATGTTACTGACACCATCTTCTATAGCTTCTCCAACGAAGCATCGGTCATAGACATGAGCCTCAAAAATGAAAAGGGGGAGAAGGAAGAGCTAATGGATCAAGTATACACTATGAAAAGATTAGAGCACATCCAAATAATGGGAAAGGTTAATGCCTTGATCACTCAAATAAAATACCAAGAACAAATCTTAGAAGCACTCTTATGTGCCTTTTAAACCAAGGCCTATGAACAAGGAGAAATTGTGGATAGAAGAGTTGTAAAAGCTAAGGCAAATTTTGATGCCTTTTATGAGGAATTGGAAAAGATATATGTGCTTATGCTTAAAATCACCTCAATAGAGATAGATAGTTCCATTAAAGAACTCAATCTCATCATTTAAGGTTTTGAGGACTTCAATGTTGAACTAAAGGAGAATGGATCAGAGTTCTACATGCCAAGAGCATTGAAAGACTAGTCCGAAGGTAGACTAGAAAATTTATATGGGGTAAATATTGGGCCCCTTTTTTTCTAAGTATGGATCCATGCCAACTTACTATATATCTTGGTATGAGGTGATCATTTGGAATGATTTATCACTTTTTTCACCAGTTGGAGGAATCTTTGTAGATCTTGTTCCAGCTGGTAGGTGGTTACTTAACACCCAGGTTCTTTAGGGTATCTTCATAAGTGGATACACATGGTGATTTGAGAACAAAGGGTGCAAGGTGATGGATTCAATGGAATAATTAACCAAGGCTCGAAACCAACACCCAGTGTGTGCCCTCCACCTTGGCACGAAGATGCTTCTAAGTTCTTTAAAGCCAAGATCAAACTAGTATGCAAGGGATATGACTTTGAGCTAGCATAGCTCTACAGAATTGGTTCTAAACATAGAAAAGTAACTACCATTGAAACTTTCGACTAAAATGTATGCCCTTGAGCCTCCCTATTATAGTGTCCAAGTTCACCTATGAGCCTCTAGGCCTTTAGTAACTTTAGGTGAACATTTAATCTATTTTACTTGTTATGTACTCTATTTATCTGAACAATGTTTAATGAAGAATGGAATTGCACTTAAATAAGTATTGATCTAGTGTATATGGTTATGGTAGTGTTCATTTATTTCACAATGTTTGTGATAGTGGTATGCTTAGATTTAATAGATGAATGCTAAGTTCCAACAAGCTTTCAATCTATCTCATTAATGGCATCTCTATGTAAGTGATGACATTAGCATATTATATAAAAATACTCTAAGTTTAGAAAGGACCCCATACCAATTGATGATATATGTCCCTAAAGCACTAGCCTAAGCATGAACCCTTGACATAAAATAATTAGTTTAACCCATCTTAGTGTTGAATAGTGCTAAGACTAATAAGACAAAAGCTTGCCCTTGAGATCCTAGAACTAGCCTAATATAGGTTTGTACTCTTGTGACCAAAACAAGTTCCCTAATAGGTTTTAGTGCCTACAGATAGTTAGACTCCACCCAAAATGGCTTCTACCAATGAACATGCCAAGGTCATCATTACAATGACTAAGCCCCTTTAAGGATGATTTATGCCATGGCACAACTAGCCTAATGCAAGCCCAGGTTCTTTTTTTGCTATGCTTTAGGTGAGAACATAAGGTTTGTGCCTTATGTGAATTTATATCAGCATAGTAGAGTGATAAATTTTGAGCACCATGGGTTTATTCTATGTTTTCATCTAGTTGTAACCAGTCTAGAACCAACTTGGATAGTTATATAAGCACCTGATAGAGTAAATGACTTAGACAATCGACCCTTTTCTACAACATAAAGTGTTTGATGTATTGGTATAACACATAAAATCCTTCACTTGGAATTATAGTGATATGAAAGGAATACATCCTAGTGTCTGTACTCATCACATCTACCCTGAAGATGTTAGACCAGTTAGACAACCACAATAGAGAATTAACCTAGCCTTAAAGGAAATTGTAAAGACAAAGATAGAAAAACTATTGGAATTTGATTTCATTTACCCCATATCTGATAGTCAATGGATTTTACCTCTAGTCATTGTGCCTAAAAATAATGGAAAATGGAGAGTTTGTGTAGACTATAGAGAATTTAATAAAGCCACTATGAGAGACTACTTTGCTTTGCCTTTTATTGGCCAAGTTTTAAAAAAAATTGTAAGAAAATAGTATTTCTCTTTTTTATATGGGTTCAATAGATATAATCAAATTATAATAGCCCCTGAAGATCAAGATAAAACTACATTTACCTACCTTTGGGGAGCATTTTCTTATATAGTCCTTTCTTTTGGATTGTGCAATATACCTTCTACCTTTTAGAGAGCAATTTTAGCCATTTTTTTTGATCTTACAAATGATTGTGTAGAAGTGTATATGGATGATTTCACTATCCATAGCACTATATGTGATGAAGCTTTGAAAAATTTAGATAAAGTGCTTATAATATATGAGAAACACCAAGTCTTTTTGAGTCATGAGAAGTGTATCATAATGGCTGAGAAAGGGATAGTCTTAGGACATCATATCTCTTCTCAAGGAATAAAATTATATTCGAAGAAAATTGAGGTAATTTCTAGTCTTCTCATTCCTCAAACACAAAATGATGTTAAATTTTTTCTTGATCATGCAAGATATTATAGAAGATTTATTGAAAACTTTAGCAAGATAGCTACACCTATGTTTTCCTTGCTAATAAAAAATAGTGAATTTGTATGGAATGATTAGTGTCAAGAATATTTTGAAACATTAAATAACAAACTCATGATTGATTCAATCTTGAAAGTACCTAATTTGGAAAATACTTTTCATATATATATTGATGCTTCCAATAATGCACTAGGAGTACAAAAAGATAAGGATGGAAAAATGTATGCCATTTACTATATCAAAAATATCCTTACTCCTACAAATAAAAACTACACTGCCATAAAAAAGGAATTTCTTTTTATTGCTTATGCCATAAACAAGTTTAGGCATTACATTATTGGTTATCAGGTGTTTATCTATATAAATCATTTAGCTATTAAGTACTTAATGAATAAACCAATAGTAGGTGGGAGAATTATTAGATGGATACTATTGTTACAATAATTTGACATTACCATCATAGATAAACATAGGAAATATAATTTTGTTGATTTTTGTCTAGATTGATCACTACAAGTGAATGTGAACATGTGAGGGATTCTTTTCCAGATGAACAGTTATTTTCTATATCTACATACTCTACATGGTTTACAGTCATGGAAAATTACTTAACAATAGGGAATTTTTCTCATTCCTTTACCTCTAAAGAAATAAAATGTTTGGTTAGAGCTAGTTCTCATTTCAAATGGTTTCAAGGCATGTTATTTAAAATTAGACTTGATCATGTACTTCATAGGTGTGTCAGAGAAGATGAAGTATTTGAAATCATAAGAACATGCCATATTGAAATAGGAGGAGGACATTATTCATCAAAAATGACCATTCATAAGATTATTGGTGTAAATTATTACTTATCATCTCTTTAAAAAATTATAAAAAGGTTTATATGGTAATTTGATCCTTGCCAAAGGATGGGTAAGCCTAATTTATCCTCAAAAATGCCTCTCTATCCTCAAATAATTTTAAAACCATTTTTAAAATGGGTTTTGGATTTTCTTGGAATAATCAACCCACTATCTCAAAAAAAAAAGTATTTATTAGTATGTACTAATTATGTTACTGAGTGGGCTAAAGTGTAGACATTCACCTTTACTACGGAATAAATGGTTATTGATTTCCTTTATCATAAGATCATGTTAAGATTTGGAGATCCTAGATCTATTATTTCTAATTAGGGGCCCCAATTCATGTCCAACATGATCAAGGATTTCATATAAATATACCAGATCAATCATAAGAAATCTTCACCATACCATCCCTATGCTAACGGGTAAGTGGAGGTCACCAACCAAGAGTTAGAAAATATTCTGCCCAAAATAGTGAACAAA
This sequence comes from Torreya grandis, assembly GCA_037957365.1. NCBI lineage: Eukaryota > Viridiplantae > Streptophyta > Pinopsida > Cupressales > Taxaceae > Torreya > Torreya grandis. Next base: position 1,012,611 of record JARHVA010002874.1, read on the forward strand.
AATAGAAAATATTGGGCAAATAAAGTACCTAAAGTGGTTTGGGAATTTAACATAACATGGAAGATTACCAAAGTATTCTCTCTATATGAGCTTATGTTTGGAAAGAAGCTTTTGTTGCCAATAGAGTTTGAACTATAGACATTGAAGATAATAGTTGATATGGGAATCGATCTTGATGAAGCACAGAAGGAAAGAATCATACAACTGAATGGATTGGATCAACTAAGAATAGATGTACTCACTCAAACTAGAAAGATCAAGAAGTAGAGAAATTAGTGGCATGATACTCACATCATAGAAAGACAATTTCAATAAGGTGATTGGAGACTTCTATTTGATTCTAAATTTCAAAGGTAAGCTTAGGACAAGATGGTTGGGGCCATACCTGATCAAAACCATTCATAGTAATGGCTCTATCTAACTTCAACTAATTAATGGTGACCAAAAAATACTTTTGGTCAATGATCAAAGACTTAAGGTGTATAGAAGACCTCCTAATAAGGAAGAATTATTTGAGTAGAATTAAGACAAATTTGACCTTGTGAAAGAACCTAGTTATTCCACTAAGGCTAAGTGATATTTGTAGCAAACATCCAATAAAGGCAGGAAGATGAAAACTAGAAAATGATTATTCTCCTCCCTTTAAAATTCAAAAAATAAATATAAAAATGAAAAAATAAAAAAACTAATGAAAGGTGAAAACCAAAAATGACACTTTTCAGGGGAAACTTCTACAATAAACATAAACTATTGTGTTGATATCTAACCTTATTTTCTCAAAATTGTTTATCCTTATAGGACAAATGGAAAATTTAGGAGATAATAATGGATCCATATAATATAGATAAAGTTGTATTTAATTCCCAAAAGGTTAGGCATTTTCTATTTTATATTCTACATGTATGATCATTAGGCTGATAACACATTTAATTATGGATAAGTTCTTGTGATGCGATGTAGATGTGATTAAAATTGGTACCATCTCTACACTTTAAGATTTGATGTGAAGTCATTTTAAAATGACCTTTTTGAAAAATATATGACTTGATGTAGAAATCATTATGAATATTATTTTAGGTGCTACCAATTATGACCCCTCACACCACATTATTGATAGTGACCCTAAAAAGTGATTTTCATTAAAAATTTGCATGCTCTGAAGTACTCAGCCATAAGTGTTTCCATAATTTCATGATATGCCTTTATTTACTTTTCATTACTGCATCACATTCCCATTTCCTTTCTTTCCTCTGTGCTCTACAATTTTGAGCTTTATTTTTCACTATGCAAGTAGGTTTACAATATTATTATGAACAACTTCAAAGATGGGAAGCAAGAAGAATAAAAGTGAACCAGAGTTAGCAAAAGCATTAGTACAAGATGAATCAACTAGGGTTATTTTTTAGATGGCAAGATGGCTGAATTTTCTAAAAATATTTTAAGGTTTTCATGAAAATATTGTCCAAGAATTTTTTGAATTTTTTGATGAGGATCAATCTATTATTTGAGGTGAGTATATTTTGGTGGATTCCTCTATGATCATTACACTCTCTATAATTCTTGAGGAGGATGTGGTTGTCACTAATAAATTAAGTTTTGTCAATATAATTCAAATGTTCATTGATGAAAATAAGTTCCATCCTAGATTAGCCAAAACCCCACAAGGCATGGCCAAAGAAATCATGTGAGACAATTTTCCATAGCATGACATAATGTTTCATATTAGGTCATGAAGTATTTCACCTATTATGGTCAATTCACTATGGTCGATGGAGATATTATGAGGCTTCTCATTCATTTAAGAAAAGGATCCACTAGACTAGAATAATAGGTAAACCTTACATCCTTTCTTCACCATTATATAATTAATGTAGCTCAAAAATTAAAAAGGGTAACTGCGTTAGTCAAACATCATGGATTGATTCAACTCATCTGTTGACATCATTTTATGAAGAAACCTAAAGGTGAAAAATCTTGATCCTCATTTTTATGCAAATCATCCCAAACCCCTGGTAAGAAATCACTATGTCCTATTTCTCCTCCTTATACAATAGCACAAATAGAAGAAGGCCCATATTTGGCACCCTCAACTCTGAATATGTTGTGTCAAAGGTCAAAAATAAAAATGGGGGTTTCATTAGAAAACCCTACTCCACCAGTCAAGCCCCAATAAAATCATTGATTAATTCTTTAGGAGGAAGAAGGCAATGTCTAGGTAGCTAAAATTTTGGGAAGTTTAAGCTATCTTATAGAAGTTATGGATGCTAAACAAATAGTTGAATAAGAAACTCCTACATAATAAATTTTAGTTGAATAAGAAACCCTTGCACTAAAAATTATAGCTAAAGAAGAAGAAAGACCCTTACTCTCTATAATTAATAAGGGTAAATCTCCACTAATAGAAGAAGCCTCATTTTCTCCCCAACCTACTCATGAATATGAGGAGTTGTAGCATGCCATGACTCTATCCCGGCATGAGAAAACCATTTGACAATAACAAGAAGAATTGGATTTTCTTTGATTAGCATTACAAGGTAAGAATCAAACTATTTATAATTTGGAAAGAAGATATAAAGATTTTGTTATTCAAGTTAGGGCACAAGAAGTAATTATTATAGTAATTAATGAGCAGAATAGAATATATAATCATTTGTTTTCCCAATCTCATGAACTAAGCACTTTATATAATTCCCTTGTAAATAAGGATGCCCAAATTACTAGTTTATAAAATTCTATTGCTAGTAAGGATACTCAAATTAATAATTTTCAACATTTTATTGTTGGTAAAAATGCATTGTTTACTCAACAAACTACTCATATACAAGAGCTAACCAATCAAACTACTAAATTACAAGCTTTATAGAGGGAAACTAGATAAATAGTTGTACAAACTGAAGGACCGAAAAGGGCTATTCCTTCCTCTACCATTTCATGAAATGATTTTAGTTTGGAATAAAGCTCAACATAAGATTTAGAAATTAAAAGAATAAAATGCTAGGATCAAATTTGGGTATCAGTAGAAGCTATAGAAAGCTCAGACTTCTATTTAAAATATTTATGAAATTTTTGACAAATTATTGTCTTATAGACAACCTTCCTCTTTATATATTCTATTTATTCATGAATAATTTTACAAATGACAAATGCAGTTGATTTCTCTTGCCTTTCCTCATGTTATTGAGGATGAATATATGTTTATGGATGTCTTTCTAAAAAGTGCCATGGAAAGATAGGATCAAGTTTATGAGTTATATCTTTTTAACATGTTGCTAGTTACCAATATAAATTTTTAGTGAACTTATTTATAGGGGAAATACAATTACATGATTTATTTTATACCATGAGAAATAAGATAGCTTGGGATTAAGAACACAATAAATTTGTGAATTGTAGAACACTACAGGTTTGTGCATGAGACATCAATTTCCAGAGGCCTATAAACTTCTTTCTACTTTTCAACCTATGTACTATATGTATATAAAAAAAAAATCATGAATTTTTAAGAGCAAATGTAGCAAGTTTTAGAGTTTTTATGAGCCAGCATTCCACCAGCTCCATCAATTCAAGTATAGCTAGGTGGGAGACTCTGCCTATAACATTAAAATGTAGGGAAGTTATGAGTCCCACCATCATCAAATGGAGTTTTCATAGAGCTCGAGTGGTTTTTCATATTATCACTCAGATCTTGGATGAAGGAGGATCATATGTGTGGATTGGAATGAGATTTAGGCCTCCCATTCTTCTTTGTCCTATGTCTGCCTAGCAAAATTGACATAATCAAACAAAAATTGAATTGCAATCATGGATGCATATAGTGGTAATATATTTTGGATTCATGCCCATAAATTATCATGATTAGGAGCACCACTTTAAAAAATATGATTGTAGTTAGTGGCTAGAATCTATACTCTTGGATTGAGTAATAGTTCTTCCACTGGTTTGTAACAGGACTTGCAAAACGTAAAGTGTGGGGAAGAAATTATGAGCATTCCGTATAGCTCATCATATCTTATACAAAATATCCATAAGTTTTGCCTTTTTGTTATATATTACATTAAATTTAATAGTTAAGATCTTATCTAAGTAGGAAATGAGTGTAATTATTTTTTTATATGTGATGCATTGTTGATTCTTTATCTTGTTATTTGTGTCTAACTTGGTTGAAATGAGTATAATTTTGTATACAAAAATACATCCCTATGGTGGGATCATTTTGAGAAGTCATCAAATAGTCTTGACAACACTTTTTGGAAAAAAAATTGAAGATTTGGCAAAGAACACATCGATATTCAAAGATCCAAAGACATGTACAACAATGTTTTGAAGACACCCAAGCATGCTTCAAAGATGTCTAGCTAGATTCTACAAATCAAGATAGTAACTCTAAAGATATCTATTATATATATATATATATATAATTTCCATATTTACATATCTTATTTTAGACATTATTAGTCATAGTAATTATCTAAAATTATTTAGATATATTTGTACTTCTATTTTTTTAAATTTGACATAATCTCTTCTAATCTATGTTAGTTATTCTAGGTTTATTGTTAGTTGAGTTAGTTTCAATTCCTCTCTATAAGTGTGGGATTTGATTCCTAGATAAATTATTTTAAATAAGAAAATTTGGCTATTTAGATCACTAGATTTTATATTATATGAATAGTTATTGAGTTGTGCTTTAAATACATGTCTCTTTATCATTCTAGAAGATGAATCAATGAATGAATAGATAGTGATCAAAAACTATAGAAGTGTATAAGTGTAATTTCTCTTATCTATATATATTCTTTTGATAATGAAATAAAGTTCAATATTCCTCTTCATTACTGAGTAAAATTTGATCTTGTTCTGAGGAAGGAGCAAAAGCCTACTTCTCTTCGAAGATCTAGACAAATTGGTATTTTTAGTTTATAATTTATAAGACAATTTATTTTAATTCAGATATAATTTATTTTAATACAACATGTGATTTCCCTTTTTAATGTAAGTGTGATTTCCATTTCAAAGCAAACTATGAATTTCTTTTTAATACAAGTGTGTTTCCATTAAATGCAAAAGTTATTTCAATTAAATGTAAGTGAGTTTTCTTTACACAAAGTGTGTCTTTCAATTTCATCAAAAGTAAAGTTTGTTAACTCATCTCCATATTCAAAATCTATCAGGATTAGTATAAGTAATAGTACACAATCAATTTTCTCATATTCTAAAATATCACATTGTCCTACCCAACCAGGCAAGTCGGGTGAGGACATCATAATGTCTTATGTTATATGTTTAAATTATGGATGTTGATGGTGTCAACTAAAAAATCCTTTAACAAGGAGTGCCATAGGAGATATTTAGTCAGTCAAACCTTCTAGATTTACTTTTATACAAACATATAATTAGAGTCTTATTTGTTGTCCTTGGAATGTAGACATCACAGTAAAGTAAACCCCCCCAAACAATGAACTATTAACTCAAATATCCAATAGTCTCATTATATATAGCTTTGGACATTGGCCCTTATAGAAAATTACACCAATCCATTAATTGGTTAAATGATAGGTATAATGACATCCTATCAACAGAGGGAGATAAACCCTAATAAAATCTAAACATGAAAAATTCTCTAAAATCTAGTCATCCATTTTCCTAGAACCTCCCTCAATTCATTTTTTACAATGCCTATTTTTATATTATATATGTTTTACCAAAAAAATACCAAAAAACTAATGAAAATATTTAATTTTATTAGTTACCATCTCTATAGCCTCCCTTACAATGCATATGCTCCAATCAGGTTGCAAGGACATTGTATATTCTATTAGAGCTCAAGTCAACAAAATATATAAGTTTTAAATAAGAAAATCTATTTATTTTTAGGTTAACTTGTATTATACATCCCACATACCTTTTTTTTATTTTATTTAATAACTATCAAATTGATGTGATTCAATCATCCTTTTTGTGACCAGGTGATATCATTTCACCTACTTAGAGACATGTGGGTCCATTCCACTCTTTTATTTATATTATTTGGACACTATGTTAAACATTTACTATGAACGGAGAATTTATTATGATTTTATTGTGTATTTATGACTCCTTACTTGCACCCTAACGATCATATCATATCCTATTATAAAATGACATTTTAGTACATTAAATCTATCTCCCCTATATTATGGACACATTATTATTCATTATGGAGGCATAATATTACCACTTTTACCATGGGCTTCAATTTAATACACCTCACTTGTAATGGGTAATGTTATATATTGAAACTGACTAGTTGAATATATCTAGTCTACATTGGGGGAAGACTCTTTACACCATTATATCACTTAGTGGGGAAGGGTATCTTCTCCTTGAGAATTATTGATCCTATCTTACTTACATGGATCTTATTACACCCATGTGTCTATTGATGCTATATTGCTTATATCATGATGGGATCTTTTTTTTACATCCTTTTTACATATTAGTCACATTATGGTTACTATATTAGATACATTTATTTCCATATCACTTCTTCTTATGGGCACATTATTCCATTGGGTAATATCACTTGTCCCTCTAAATAATTATATAATTTATCCCTCTCCTTATTAATCATTATCGATATTATTCTACCCATATCGAGCCTACTACATTCATGTGACTATTGTTAAGAATGGTGAAAAAACATTCCAACCCAAGATTTTTAAGTGTTAAGAATAAAAACATCACACAAGTAATCTACAACCAAATGATTACAAAACAAAGTAAGTCAAATGTTATTTAGAAAAATGAGATGCTAGTACAAATGAAAACCCTTACATAAGTAGGCAAGGCACAATAAAAAAATAGCCTAACTAACCAATGTGTGATAAATCCTCACATAGGATAAACTCACAAAAGGATGAAATAAATAACTAATACACTAGAAAACATGATAAATACATACTTTAACACCCCCACTCAAGTGAATCTATGGGCTAACAATAGCCAAAAAATAAATAGTGATATATCCACAGTAAGAGTCTTAGTAACTAGGCCTGATAAGGTACTCATGTATAATATGTATCCATGAAATGAAGAAGGAATATGTCCTCATGAACACCCCCAAGGATAACTTCTAAAACCTAAAGCATGACACATAACTCAAGAAAATGAGGTGATGCAAAAGCCTTCATGAAGATATTTGTAACCTATTGCTAATTTAAAATGTAATTCAAGCTAAGAAATCCATCCTAAATATGCTAATGAATAAAGTGCATATGTACCTCAATGTGCTTGGTGTTGACACAGTGGATTGCACCCTTGGGTAGGATGCCTAGCTCCCACCCTTCCACACACAACAATGGAAACTCCCCTCTCGCCTGTGGGACTGACAAAGCTGGAGGGGAGAGTCTCTAGATAAGGGCTAGCTCCATCTGATGTATATTTTAGGCCCTAGTTTCTCCTACTACTAACAAATAAATGTAAAAGGGGGGGATGAAAATGGAGAGAGAGATGCTGAAAATAGAACCTAAGCCTAAAAATGAAAAGGTGATACACCAAAAAATGTTGACCCACTCAGCCCAAACATACACTTTTCACCAGGAAGAAACACCCATACACTTCATCTGACATGGGAAAATTTTCTATTTTAGTGAGTCAGGGGTCTGCAGAGATACAAGGAGGAAGGAACTAGCAAAGGTGTTCTGAGATGCACTTTGACAACCTATTCACATGCGCCTATATTCTTGCTGTAGACACTTCTAGTAGACGTGCAGAAAGGATACTTCATAATGCACTGGACATGTTGTAATCAATCTATGAAAATCATGAAAGACAATGACTTAACACAAAAGAAGAAAATAGACATATACTTTAAAGTGCAAGTCCAAATAGAGGTAAAAATGCTAAATCTTGATTCAAGGTAAAATCTGGCAGAGCTCTGCTTTACAAGCCCGAGAGATTTTTGGGCAGAGTTTTGTCTTAAGGTTGAGAGATGGATTCTCAAATGATAAATTTTACAATATATAAAAAGAGGGAGAGAACTTGGCACTTTTTGGGAAAGACTTTGGTGCTCTTTTTTCCAGATGGCCCATGTGCACTCTGAGCCTTGGCAAGAGGGAGTCGTTTGACTGTCAGTTCCTGCTTTGACTTTGGCATCCCAACATTAATGAGAAAACATGGCTGTGCCTCTTTTCTATGAATAGACTACTCCCTTCAAGGTGTTTTTGTGGCTTGTCTACTTATAAATGCAAATTGGAGGAAACAAGTTGTGCCACTTATTGTTTGCACCATTTGGTGACCACCTGGCAAGCACCATTCCAACTACAAGAATAAATCCCTGAGTTGATACCTCCTTTCACCACTTGGATGCTTTGTCTATTTCTTGCCTTGTCTCATCCTAGTTTTATCTCTTTCTACTCCTTTAGCCTTTAGGGGCTATCTTCTAGCAGGTCATTGCATTCCTTGGGTTCTTTTCATGGTTGACACTTGGGCAATTTAAAATAAATAGCTATTTCACCATCTTAAATTTGACATCCATGCACCGATCATCACTTTTGAATTTCCAATGGCTAGTTTTCCATGTTTAACTTTGACGTCCTCACGCTCGTCACCCTTGGACTTTCCTTCAGCTTTCTGATTTGGCCTTTTTCCTCGTGGCCTTTTCTACGAGCTTATTTTCCTTTAGGCAGTTTTCTTTCAAGCCTTTTCCATAGACAATTTTCCTACAGACAAAAAGTTTGTGAGAATTGGCCGCTTTGATTTCTTTTGGGGTTTTCCTTGGGTCCTTTTCTTTGGAATTTTCTCATCTTTTTTCTCTCTCGTAGCCTCCCCAAATTTCTTCAGACTTTTTGTTTGAAGTAATTCCTTCAAACAAAAGTTCAAAAGAAATCATCCTTGTCTTTTGCTTTTGCCTTGAGTCCCTTTCTTTCAGGTTTCTTGCTCACGGCCCTTCTGAATTCCTTCAGACTTTTTTTTCGAAGGATTTCTTCCTTGCCTCTACCGACTTCCTTCAAAAAAGTGCCCTTTGGGAAAGTTGAAAATGACCCTTCTAAAGGGAATTTTCTTTGCCTTTGAAATTTTCCAAAAGAACTTACCTTTGCAGCCTTTTCAGAAGTGTTCCCTGCCCTCTACAAGGGCTCTTGAACCCAAAACTACCCTCTGCAAGGGCACTTATCCTTCATGAGGCTTGAACTTTTTTGGTTGAAACACTCCTTTGAACTAACCATTGAACCAATTGATTGAACTGGTTCAATGGTTCAAGCAGATGTTGAACCAAGGCGTTGAACTGTTTGAATTGAGCCAAACCTTTGAACTTTGTCAATGAACTTTTTGTTGAACTTTGTTGATTAAAACAATACATTAAACCAAGCTGATGCACCATCTAATTAAACTAAGTGATTGAACCATTTGATTAAATTGAAACATTGAACCAAAATGTTAAACCAACACGTTAAACCAAGTTGATGAACCATTTGATTGAACCAAAGTGATGAACTTCACCGATTGAACCAAGGTATTGAACCAGTTCAATGGTTCAAAGATGCTAACTTTTGGAAAGATTATGTCATTGAACCACTCTTCTAACCTTAAGAAAAATCATCTTTGAACTATTTTATCTCTCTTTTCTTATGAATTTATTCCGACAAGAGTTTGAAGAAGCTTTGTAAAACCTTGCACTCTCTGAACTGGTTCTTCATCTGCCAAAAGACTACACCTACAAAGTCCATAGAAATGGACCTACAAAGTCCATAGAAATTTTGCAGAGTTCATAGAAATCACTAGATTCATGCAAAATCAAAAAATTAAATGGTCCAAAATAGCAGGGACAAAAGGGGATTGATTTTTAGCCTGTTGGGCAAAAAATGGTCAACAAATTGGCGACTCTCAGGGGAAGCATGCCTGTTATGCTTAGAGACTAGTTGCCTTTAAGTCCATTGGGCATGGAGTCAGATGCAACTTTGAAAGAGTTAGCAACTACCTTGATAGATCCAAGAATCAAACATGAAGCTTTTACCCCACACACAAAGGAAAGCACACACAAGGCTAAAAACACTACTTGTGTAAACTGCACTTAGGGAAAGCAGGAAAAGAAACTGAAAGCAAAATACTATATACAACTAACCAGGTACATCTGACTCCCTCTTAGATCAAAGGGAAAACTTCTTAAGTCCCCTTCTTGGTGAGAAGACTTATGGTGCCAGACAAGTGGTTGAATGAAAAGGAGATATGGTGACCTGCTCCTCTTGCCTGTCACCTAGATTGGCTTGTATTCGAGTGGATCATATTTAAACATGATTCCAATATATACATACTTTGTTTGTTCTTAGAAGCTTTTTGAATGCTAGTCCTTCATGCTGGTACATTTCACCAAGAAATATGTGGTTGTTGGCTCATCACCATAAGCCCTTTGATCTGCACAGTCCCTCTACAATGCATCATGGTTTAACTTGCTCCCTTTTGCTTCACTGAACACCTTGTCAAACTCATCCTCTATTTCCTCTTAGCCTTCTTGAAGAAGGGTGATAGTTGTGATGTCTGAAATGGAATCATAAACTGATTTCTAATCCCACAAAACATCACCTCTTTTTTCAAAGCTCTCTTCTTCAAGGCCTCCCTCAAGGTGAACCGGCCTCTCCTTTTCCTCCTCAAAGATCAGGATCTCTAGATGTTCAAAGATATTCTCTTGATCCTCCTCTAACTCTAGCTCCATGGAATGGTCATATTCATCATCAAAGCAACAAGGAAGTTCATTGAATAAGGGGGAAGAGTGATCACCATGCTTATGTTCTTCCTCATATTGCTGGAACATTTGCATGTATGTGTGACCTAAGTCTTCCTCGTTGCTAATGGTGTCTTCACAAGAAGCATCAATGATGATTTCTTCTTTGTTGTCACTCATGATAGCCTCTTGGAGAACTACAGATTGGATCTTCTACTCCTCATTCACCTCCTGTAGAATAGGTTCTTCCTTGAGAAGGGGTGAAGTGAAACAACCATGTGGAAGGGGAGGTAGTCCTCGAGCTAGAATCAAATGATTCTCCTCCTTCCATTTGGCTAGTACTTCGTCTATATTAGGTGTGTCCTGATAGTTCTCTTGGAAGTGTGTAGATGGAGTGTGTTTAGACATGGAATGTGCCATTGGGTCTGAACCGTCCATCACACATTGGCTGAGGAATATCTCTCTGGATTCCAATTCAGCAATTCTTCTGGCCATGTCCTCTTGGAAGAGCCTTTCTTGGAGATCATAAGAATCATTGTGGTGATCAGGAGCAGGTTCATCCTTTTTAAGGTTTTGAGCAAAACCTTGATCCTCTTTTTTTCTGCCCCATGATTCCACTATTTCACTCCAAATTAGGAGCATGCCATCAAGATCAGTGACTTGAGGGAGTTAAGGAAGACTAGGAAAGGTCTGTTGATGCATAGGAAGAGCTATTTCAAATGAAGGCTCATTTTGGTGTGTATAATCCATTGCTTAGGACCATGTACCTTAAATTTCTTCATATGTTTTGATTAATCCACTGCATCAACAGTTTTTGGCACGCCCAGTGGGACCAACTAGGACAAGTTGTGTCTAAAGATTTGAAGAATTTTTGGTGTGTTCTTCAACCAACCAGCCTTTGGAGGCTTTTGCATCAACACTGTTGGGAGATAAGTAAACCGGAAGCACACAATTGATTACCAATACCAAGCAACTTAATATGCAGAAATTAACCAGATTCACCAAGTAACTAGAATTCAGAATAACACATGATATGAGAGACAATACCAAATTGTATTAACACTTTATACAGAAAAGAATACAATAAAGAAGATGCCACTTCTTCTCCACCACCTTACAGAGGTTTCCCACACCTCAAGTGAACAGTAATTCTCCTCCCCAAAGCTCTCCCTCTCACAGGTCCCAACACCCAACTCAAATACAGAGTTGGTGTTCACCTCCCGTGCTCCACGCACACCACAAGTGCTCCACACACTCAAACAAGTACTCCACGTACTTCAAGTAGATCTCCCATGAACCTGCAACAACTTGCAGTTCAACAGACCATACTTATGGAAGGAACTCCCTTGCCTTCCTCTCTTGCTCTATCTGAGTACACACCTGTACTCCAAGTACACACTTGTACTCCAAGTAGATCCTGCCTGATACTGCTCCCTGTTGTGTTGCTGTCTATATGACCTTGCACACCTACAAATCAAACAATGGTTCTGCTCACCTTTGAACCTTGACCTTGCACACACATACACCTGCAGATCAACGATCTTACTTACCATGTAGATCACTCTACACCCTGAAGAACCCTTGTCCTTGCCTCACCAAGTCCTTATGATTCTCTAATCAGTACCAAGCTTGGCACTGATAGGGAACTAGGAGGAGCACCCTTACTCACTTCACACACAGAAGGAGCAAACTTTGCTCAACTCAAACTAGAACACTTTTCCAATACAACCATGAGTCTATTATATAGATCTCATCCAAACAATGATTAGACATCTAATTACCATAATTAGATCCGCAGCTCTCAGTCTAAAAATAGCTCTCTTCATGCAAACACTTGGTTCATTAGCTAATTGCCCGTAACAAGCACAGTCCGAACCACACAGGCGACCGACGTCGGTCCCTGTCCGCCTGGGGGTCGCCGACGCCGGCCGATCTATGACCGACGTCAGTTGCCTTCCTGTCTTACCCTACCGACGCCAGTTGGCCAGACCAATGCCAAACACTTCTGACACTTCTGCAACTCTCCTACAACCTCCTCCATGCCTGCATCAGTGAAGCTTTTAGCTTCACAACCTAACAATCTCCCACTTGGAGATAAACAGCTGCACTGTCCCTGTACCTGTACTCCATCTAATCTGTTTCCTGGTTTGTATCCCTCTTCAAGATCAATCCTGAAGACAACCCACCACACAATCTGTGATGTACCCCCTGTCATCCGAGTACCCTGCCACATCCGAACCTACAAATCCATGTAGTGAAGTCCTGACCCTACATAGCATGAATCCCTGCTGCCGGTCCCTCTCAAGTACCTGAGAACCCACTTCCCCGAATTGGCTCCTAACTCTCTGACAGCTCCCACTGCATGGGAATACTCAGGTCTATACCAGACCTCATGTGATTTCAGACACTGTACCTGTCCAGCCCTTAGTGTGCTCCGGCTCTGCATCCTGAACCTCGCCAACACCTGATTCACATCAGCTCCCACTCGAGACAAAATCAACCTGTGATCTCCATGTCTCCCATGTCAAAGAATTCCGCTGCTTCAAACTCCTCCTGACATGCCACTGAACTAATCTTACCCTTAGCTCAGCAAAACCCTGTATGTATAAAACTGCTATAGCAAAACATACCATCCACATACAGCAATATAATGATGTCATGACTCATCATCCTCCTGGTAAGTCAAACCACAGTAGTTACCCTGACATTGACTGAAGCCATGCTTCGTCCTCCACCTGTCAAAACCTGTACCACTATCCTACAGCTCCTCAAGACCATATACCTGATCTTCCGTCTCACGTATCCGTTCTCTCTATTCTTCTACTAAGGTATCCGTTCGTCTCTGTGCTCTCATACCTGCTGGCAACCCTACCAAAACACACCTGTCTGGTTCTCCTCCAAGGAATCACATCCTCATCCATGCCAAGCTCACACCTGTTTCCTGGATCCTTCCTGCTCTACAATCAGCAACATGTATAAAGAAGAGGAACAATGAATTTGAGGGCCTACTTACGCCTTCAGTCCTCCGTATGGGTGTTTGAGACTCCATGACAGCGTGCTGTCCACCCAAAATCTGTTACAGTGACCGACCTCGGTCACCCCACAGTCTGCATCCGACCGATGTCGGTTCCATGCGTCTGTACCTGACTACCAACCTGCCAGCGCTGGTGTCCCTTCTGCCGACGTTAGTCCTCCTAACCGACATCGGTCTTACATACTGCCGACGTCAGTCCTATGACCAACATCGGTCTTACCCTGCCCGACATCGCCGGCTTCAGTCTGCACATGACCGACATCAGCACCTGTCTGTTCGACGCCGGTTCCTCCTGACCGACATCAGTACCTGTGTTCGCCTGTGAGTGATGACTTTTTACCCGTGAGCTTCTTTGAATCAAAACCCATGTCCAAACTGCCCTGCTCAGAAGTATCCAGCCACATCCACTGGGTTCTGTCCGCCATCTCCTCCATAAACACCAAGGCTTTCCAGTTCTTAAGCCTATCAAATATATCTGTCTTCCACTTAAGAACATGCATCTCCTTCCTGCTCATGTGACCAAGCCTACGAAGCCACGTCTTCGCAACAGAAGAAGAATCAGTAATATAAACAAGTAGATAAAGGGTACCTATTTTCTTACCACCAGCTAATTCAAGTGCATCCGCTGTGAGAGTTCTTGTGCATCTCTCATCACCCAATATTTTTGAAGAAATTAGCCATATCTCCAAACCTGGGACCTGCATGACCTTCATCAACCCCTGTGTGTTGGCCGCCTACAATTTCAGCTTCACTTCCCCTTTGCCAATTCTTTGGCAAGGCTCACCAGCTCCTATACCTAGGGCTGCATGGAAAGAGGCAACCGAATCTTTTATCCAAGATTCAACTTTATCCAAGAAACCTCCAAGAACATCCTGTGCAATAACACCTGCAACATCTACTTCTTCAGTTCCTTCATGCTGATCTGCTACCAACCAACAATGATCTTTTGCCTACTCTCTCTTTCCATAGGACCGTGAGTAACCATCTGTGCTTTTCAACTCCTCCATTCTTAGCTTACTTTGATCTGCTGTTGCTCTACTCCCACTCGATCAGAAACCCCTGAGAGTGCCCTGTAACCAAACACAAAACCTGCTTCCTGCAACCTTAGCTCTGATACCACTTGTTGGTATCAAGCTATGAGCCAACAACCTTGCTCTGATACCACTTGTTGGGAGATAAGTAAACCGGAAGCACACAATTGATTACCAATACCAAGCAACTTAATATGCAGAAATTAACCAGATTCACCAAGTAACTAGAATTCAGAATAACACATGATATGAGAGACAATACCAAATTGTATTAACACTTTATACAGAAAAGAATACAATAAAGAAGATGCCACTTCTTCTCCACCACCTTACAGAGGTTTCCCACACCTCAAGTGAACAGTAATTCTCCTCCCCAAAGCTCTCCCTCTCACAGGTCCCAACACCCAACTCAAATACAGAGTTGGTGTTCACCTCCTGTGCTCCACGCACACCACAAGTGCTCCACACACTCAAACAAGTACTCCACGTACTTCAAGTAGATCTCCCATGAACCTGCAACAACCTGCAGTTCAACAGACCATACTTATGGAAGGAACTCCCTTGCCTTCCTCTCTTGCTCTATCCGAGTACACACCTATACTCCAAGTACACACCTGTACTCCAAGTAGATCCTGCCTGATACTGCTCCCTGTTGTGTTGCTGTCTATATGACCTTGCACACCTGCAAATCAAACAACGATTCTTCTCACCTTTGAACCTTGACCTTGCACACACATACACCTGCAGATCAACGATCTTACTTACCATGTAGATCACTCTACACCCTGAAGAACCCTTGTCCTTGCCTCACCAAGTCCTTATGATTCTCCAATCAGTACCAAGCTTGGCACTGATAGGGAACTAGGAGGAGCACCCTTACTCACTTCACACACAGAAGGAGCAAACTTTGCTCAACTCAAACTAGAACACTTTTCCAATACAACCATGAGTCTATTATATAGATCTCATCCAAACAATGATTAGACATCTAATTACCATAATTAGATCCGCAGCTCTCAGTCTAAAAATAGCTCTCTTCATGCAAACACTTGGTTCGTTAGCTAACTGCCCGTAACAAGCGCAGTCCGAACCACACAGGCGACCGACGTCGGTCCCTGTCCGCCTGGGGGTCGCCGACGCTGGCCGATCTATGACCGACGTCGGTTGCCTTCCTATCTTACCCTGCCGACGCCGGTTGGCCAGACCAATGCCAAACACTTCTGACACTTCTGCAACTCTCCTGCAACCTCTTCCATGCCTGCATCAGTGAAGCTTTTAGCTCCACAACCTAACAAACACCAATGGTGACTCCAAGTTTAATCAATTGGTTAAGAAGTTATGATGCCATTAAGAAATCACTTTTTTTATATGGTTTTGATCGGGCTTAGACTATCAAGAAACCACCTCAAACTCCAGCGTTACTTCCCTCATTGTGAGAGGTAACCAAGAGATTTGCTTGAAGTGATTTCATGAAAAGTTTGAGCTTGATCAAAACATATGAAGAAATATAAGGTACATGGTCCTAAGCAATGGATTATACATGCCAAAATGAGCCTTCATTTGAAACATCTCTTCCTATGCATCAGCAAACCTTTCCTAGTCTTCCTCAACTCCCTCAGGTCACTGATCCTAATGGCATGCTCCTAACTTGGAGAGAAATAATGGAATCATGAGGCAAAAAAAAAGAGGAGCAAGGTTTTGCTCAAAACCATAAAAAGGTTGAACGTACTCATAATCACCACGATGATTCTTATGATCTCTAAGAAAGGCTTTACCAAGAGGATATGGCTAGAAGAATTACAGAGTTGGAATCCAGAGAGAAATTCCTCAGCCAATGTGTGATGGATGGTTCAAACCCAACATCACATTCCACGTCTAAACACACCCCATCTACACACTTCCAAGAGAACTATCAATCCACACTTGATATAGATGAAGTACTATCTAGATGGAAGGAGGAGAATCATTTGATTCTAGCTTGAGGACTACCTCCCCTTCCACATGGTTATTTCACTTCACCCCTTCTCAAGGAAGAACCTATTCTATAGGAGGTGAATGAGGAGTAGAAGTTCCAATCTGTAGTTCTCTAAGAGGCTATCATGAGTGATAATGAAGAAGAAATCATCATCGATGCTCCTTGTGAAGACACTGTTAGCAACAAGGAAGACTTAGGTCAAACATACATGTAAATGTTCTAGTAATATTAGGAAGAACATAAGCATGGTGAGCTCTCTTCCCCCTTGTTCGATGAACTTCTTTGTTACTTTGATGATGAAGATGACCATGCCATGGAGCTAGAGTTGGAGGAGGATCAAGAGAATATCTTTGAACATCTAGAGATCCTGATCTTTGAGGAGGAAAAGGAGAGGCCAGTTCACCTTGAGGGAGGCCTTAAAGAAGAGAGCTCTAAACAAAGAGGTGATGTTTTATGGGATGAGCAATCATTTTGTGATTCCATTTTAAACATCACAACTATCACCCTTCTTCAAGAAGGCCAAGAGGAAATAGAGGATGAGTTTGACAGGGTGTTTAGCGAAGCATAAAAGAGCAAGTCAAACCATGATGCATTATAGAGGGACTGTGCAGATCAAAGGGCTTATGGTGATGAGCCAGTAGCCACATATTTCTTAGTGAAATGCACTAGCATTCAACAAGATTTCAAGAACAAATAGAGTATGTATATGTTGGAAGCATGTTTGAATCTGATCCACTCAAATACAAGCCAATCCAGGTGACAAGTAAGAACAGCAGGTCACCAAATCTCCTTTTCATTCAGCCACTTATCTGGCACCATAAGTCTTCTCATCAGGAAAGAGACTTAAAAAATTTTCCCTTTGATCCAAGAGGGAGGTAGATGTACCTAGTTAGTTTTATATAGTAGTTTGCTTTCAGTTTCTTTTCTCACTTTCCCTAAGTGCAGTTTGCACAAGTAGTGTTTTTAGCCTTGTGTGTGGGGTAAAAGCTTCATGTTTGATTCTTGGATCTATCAAGGTAGTTGCTAAATCTTTCAAAGTTACATCTGACTCTATGTCTGATGGACTTAAAGGCAATTGGTCTCTAAGCATAGCAGGCATGCTTCCCCTGGGAGTCGCCAATTTGTTAACCATTTTTTGCCCAATAGGCCAAAAATTGATCCCCTTCTATCCCTGTTGTTCTGGGCCATTTCATTTTTTGATTTTTTATGAATTTGGTGATTTTTATGGACTCTACAAAATTTCTATGGACTCTGCAGGTCCATTTCTATGGACTCTATAGGTGTAGTCTTTTGGTAGATGAAGAACCAGTTCAGAGAGTGCAAAGTTTTACAAAGCTTCTTAAGAATCTTGTCTGAATAAATTCATAAGGAAAGAGAGCTAAAATGGTCCAAAGACACTTTTTTTTAAGGTTGGAAGAGTGGTTCAATGACGTAATCTTTCCAAAAGTTAGCATCTTTGAACCGTTGAACCATTGAACCGGTTCAACACCTTGGTTCAAAGCCTTGGTTCAATCAGTGAAGTTCATCACTTTGGTTCAATTAAATGGTTCATTGGCTTGGTTTAATGTGTTGGTTCAACATTTTGGTTCAATTTTTCAGTTCAATCACTCAGTTCACTCAGTCAGTTCATCGACTTGGTTCAATGCATTGGTTCAACACATTGGTTCAATCAGCAAAGTTCAACGAAAAGTTCATCGACAAATTTCAAAGGCTCAACTCAATTCAAATGGTTCAACACCTTGGTTCAATGTTTGATTGAACCATTGAACCAGTTTAATCAATTGGTTCAACAGTTGGTTCAAAGGAGTGTTTCAACCAAAAAAGTTCAAGCCTCCCAAAGGACAAGTGCCCTTGTGGAGGGTAGTTTTGGGTTCAAGAGCCCTTGCGGAGGGTAGGGAACACTTCCAAAAAGGCCACAAAGGTAATTTCTTTCAAAAAAACTCTAAGGCAAATAAAATTCCCTTTGGAAGGGTCATTTTCAAATTTCATGAAGGGCACTTTTTTGAAGGCAGTCAGTAGAGGCAAGGAAAAAATCCTTCAGACAAAAAGTCTAAAGGAATTCAGAAGGGCCGTGAGCAAGAAACCTAAAAGAAGGGACTCAAGGCAAAAGCAAAAGACAAGGATTATTTCTTTCAGACTTTTGTCTGAAGGAATTCCTTCGGACAAAAAGTTTGAAGAAATTCAGGGAGGCTGCGGGAGAGAAAAAAGCTGAGAAAATTCCAAAGAAAAGGACTCAAGGAAAACCCTGAAATAAATCAAAGTAGCCAATTCTCGTGGACCTTTTTTCCATGAGAAAATTTTCCATGAAAAAGGCCGAAGTAGAAAGCTGAACAAGTCTGCTAGAAGTGTCTACAGCAAGAATATAGGTGCATGTGAATAGGCTGTGAAAGTGCATCTCAGAACACCTTTGATAATTCCTTCCTCCCTGTATCTCTGCGGACCCCTGACTCACTAAAATAGAAGATTTTCCCATGTCAGATGAAGTGTATGGGCATTTCTTCCTGGTGAAAAGTGTATGTTCAGGCTGAGTGGGTCAACATTTTTTGGTGTATCACCTTTTCATTTTAGGCTTAGGTTCTATTTTCAGCATCTCTCTCTCCCTTTTCATCCCCCCCTTTTTTACACTTATTTTTTAGCAGTAGGAGAAACCAAGGCCTAAAATATATATTAGAGGGAGCTATCCCTTATCTAGAGACTCTCCCCTCTAGCTTCATCGGTCCCACAGGTGAGAGGGGAGTTTTAATTATTGTGTGTGGAAGGGCAAGAGCTAGACATCCTACCCAAGGGTGCAATCCACTGCATCAACACTTGGTATACTAGTGCTCAATTGAGTTGTGAGATATGTTAATTACACTCTAGTTATCACACCAAAGTATAGTGGGTGAATCTTATGTAAATCCAAACTCTATCAATAACTAATGAAGCCAAAGAACCTACTAACTCATTGTATCTACTACCTTGTACTCAGTCTCTGTAGATAAAAATTTAATAGCCTGCTACTTCTTGCACAACCAAGTAATAGGTGAAGAAATAAGAAAAAATATGTAGCTAGAGGTAAAATTACTATCATCAATAAAACCAACCCAATTTGAATCATTGTACCCAACCAACTAAGTAGAACCCCTGGTGTAGTGTAATCTAAAATGATTAATGCTTCATACATATCGTAGAATCCTCTTGGAAGTGTACCAATAATTATCATGAGGGTCTTGTGTAAACCTAGATACAATCCCAACTACAAATGAAATGTTAGGGTGAGTATGGGTTAAATATATAAAACTCCCAACCATATACTGATACAATATAGGATCACAAAGTGGAGTAGTACAAGTGGTAGTGAGAGTCACTCTAAACTAAAAAGGAAAAAGACTTGACTTGAAATCATCCATGCCAAAACACTGAAGAAGATCAAGGATGTACTTATACTAACTCAAATAAATCCCTATATCTGACTATGAAATATGTAAACCAATGAATAAATGTAAAATACCAAGATATGTCATGTCAAAATATGTTAAAATCTCCTACTAAATAGTCTAAATCTGAGATGAGGATTTTTTATGAGAATTAAATTATCAACATATAAGACCAGTATAACAATATCCTCCTCAATACATTGAATATACATTATGGAATCAAAGTGGTAGTAAAAAAATCTAGTGGAGAGAATAAATTAATCCATCTTCTCATACCAATCTTGAGGGGTTTATTTGAGACTGTAAAGAGACCTCCTAAGTCATCAAACAAGAGAAGAATCATGAGTAAACCTAGCAGGCTGCTCCATATATATTTCATCATGCAAGTCTCCATGTAAGAGAGCACTCTTAACATCCATCTATTACATTGGCCAATCCTATGATTCATCAAGATAAAGTACAAGGCAAACAAAATCCACCTTAGCAATGGGCACAAAAGTCTCAAAGTAGTCAATACTTTTAACCTATGATAACCCCTTTGTAATAATATGTGTCTTATACTTATCAATGAACCCATCAATTTCATATTTGGTGTGGTAAATCCACTTTTACCTAACCAACTTTCTTCCCTTAGGAAGAGTGACCAAATCCCAAGTGTGATTATTCATCAATGAAAAATACTCATCAGTCATCACATCATCCCACCCCCATATCCCATGAGCCTATTGAAAAGACTATGGCTCCCTAGAGAATGCCTAACAAAAAATTAAAATACCCATATAATGTTCATAATGATGTCAAGTGGGTGGAAGATCCTATATGAAAGGTGATACCTTAGAAACTATAGTATGATCCCACCTAGGCATAGTGGCAACATCAGTGTAAATTAGATCCTCATCCTCTATAACCTCCTCAGGAATCTCCTGGATTGATTTCTCAAATAATTAATCCTCAAGAGGAGGTGAATCATCAAAACAATAAGAAGTAGGCATGGAAGAAGATGAAGATTCATGATATGTAAAGTGTTCATCAAACTATACATGTATTTGAAAATGAATATCATGAGTATCAGGATCTAAAAGATGATAAGCTCTCATGTCCTCATAATACCTTACAAAAATAAAAGGTTTGCTCTTCTTATCCAATGCTTTAATTTTATTCTTAAGTATAAACACCCAATAAAGGCTCCTAAAGATTAAAAAATGAGACATCAGGCTTGGTTCCAAACCAAGCCTCCTCTGGAGTCATATGCTCAAGTGTTTTATGTGATGTGTAGTTCTAAATGTAGTTTGCATAATTAACTACCTCTACCTAATCGATAAGAGGTAAATCATGTGAATGCATCATGTAGTTATCCATATCCTTCAAAGTTTGGTTCTTTCATTTTGACAAGCCATTTTGTTATGGATTATGTGTAATAGAATGTTGGTGAATAATACTATGGGCTACTCAAAAATCATAGAACTCTCTACTAAATTATTCCCTTCTATTATCTGTATGAAGCTTCTTGATTCAACTAGAATACTATTTCTCAACCAAATCCTTAAATACTTTAAAGTGAGCAAAAACATCACTCTTTTACTTGAAGAAATAAACTAAAGTACACCTTGAGAAATGATCAATGAAAGTAAGTGCATACTTAGCTCCAATGAAAGGAGTATAAAAGACCATCAAATCAATATGCACAAGCTCAAGTGGTGAAGAAGCTCTCATAGGCATGCCTTTAGGAAATGGATCTTGGTGTTGTTTCCCCAATTCAAAACTAGGGAAAACTCCATCAAGACATGAAATTATAGGAAGAACCTATATCATACTATGAGTGGTCAACTCCTTCAACTATTTATATCTTAGGTGTCCAAATCTCTCATGCCAAATCCAACTCTCAGAATTTGCATGAAAAACTAAACACATCCCTAGAGGATAGTATCATCAAAACCCTAAAAGTAATGGAGTCAAGAACTATGATCAATAACACCATGTATAATAAGTGTATGTGGCTCTAACAAAGCTCAAACTTTAACATGTGTGAACATCACTATCTTACCCTGACTAGAATGGTAAATTTGATAAACTAAAATTAGATTGGTGGTGATATCTAGAACATATAATACATCATTGATATAACCACCATATAGTTATATGTCACCCTTCCCCTTAACATAAATAAAGTAAGAATCTCTAACCTCAGTGTTGGAAGTAGAACTCAAACCAAGAGATACAAAAGACTCTTTGGAAGAAGTCATATGGTGTGAAGCACCAGAGTCTAGAACTCAACTATTTGAAATATGTAACTATGATCTCCTAAAAAAATTAAGTGCTTTCCCATGCTCATGATATGGAGAAGGAGTGGATATATAAATCTTGTGTTTCCTAATGGCATCCTCTAGGGTTGGCATTCTCTTGAAACACATATACTCTTCATGACTAGTCTCCCCATAATAGGAACAAGATAGGTTAGAATTATTCTTGGATTTGGAAGATGATTTGGGTTTAGATGTGTTGGTGTTGGGTTTAGGTGAGTTTGTAGATGGAGGAACAGTGTTCTTCTTCTTACTCTTAGTTTTTCCCTAATTCTTAGGATGTTATACTACTAATGTTTTTGAGAGGTGGAAGACTCAAGGTGAGACAATTTAGATTCTTCCCTAGTAAGTATCTCACAAAACAACTCTAGATCTAGAATTTTGAATGTAGAACCTAAGGCATCTATAATAGATAAAAAGGTAAAAGTAAATATTTGGAATGGGACACTCAACTTAGACAAAATCAAGGACACACACTCTTCATATTTCTTATCTTGTCCACTCCCTTTCAAATATGTCAACAAATGACTAAACTTAGTGAGGTAGTCTACAATAGAATCAAAGTCATCAGGATTAAGTTAAGTAATCTCCACTTTAAGTTGCATGGATCTTAAGTGATCTACTTTCCTAAATAAACCCTTAGCTTACCCAATATTTTGAATGGAATATCACACCCATCCAGATGGAATAACAAACTATCACCCACATAAGTCCCAATTAATCCCATACACTCTTCAAAATTATAGTGGTGCTATTATTTTTAAAACTCATGTGTGAATTATGGTTGAGTTTCATTCATTAGGGACCATAATCCTTTACATGTTATGATTGTTTCCATTCAAGGTCTCCATGTATGGTAATTATGCATAGTTAAAGGATCACAATGGTCAATACCAAAATTAAAATCCATGTTATTAAATCACTAAAGAGAAAAAAGAATGAAAAAGGGTGCAAAAAATTAGTACTGAGACAACCCCCCCAAAAGATTGTATTAAAGACCCCCTTTATTCGACACTTTATAAAAGTAGTGCATTTTTATAAATTAATGATACCAATGGATAGAGAATAGAAAACCAAACACTTTTCAAAAAATAAAACTCAAATATAATTTACAATTCAAAAGTTAGAGGCTTTATGAATTTCTATAAAATGGGTCAAAACATTAAAAAAACACTACAAACATATTTTAGTGACCAAATTAGAAAAGAATGTAGGTGTCCAACCACTTGTTGGAACTAGAATCAAACCAAGAACATAGTCAAGTGAACCAAAGTGAAAAAATATCCTTTTGGTTACCTCAATATGTATGTAAGTTAAATATACTTCTTCTCAAAGCAAAAAATTACACCTAGAAAATAAAATAATGAATAAAAATTAATATTATCAGTTATCTAAAGCCTAGATAGGCACTACCAAAGAAGACAAATTACTATTGTTAGTTATCTGAAGCCTAGATAGGCACCACCAAAGAATAATATCCACATAAAAGTGTCAAGTATCCATGAAAATCTCATATTTTCTCACTTCTAATTCCTTAGCTTCTCTTCCAATGCTCCATAGTTGGAAAGTTATAATGCACTTATGCAAAAATCCAATGCTAGGAGAAGACAAGTCTAATGTGAAAAAAAGACAAATACAATGCCACTCTTAGATCTGGTATTGCACTCAAAAGATAAGAAAAAAACTCTAATGCTTTCAACTTATACACAATCCTTCCTCTTTATAGGCAAATGCTTCCTATTTTATCGATGCCAAGCTTTCAGCTCACTCCTTAAAAAGCACAAGTCTAAAAACAAAAACATAGTCCTTTGACCTTTCTCACCTCAAATCTAAAGGAGATGTTTTCATCTTATAGACACAATAGGAAAGAAGAAATTTTTGGAAAAGTGTGATATAGGCTAGAAAAGACATATAGGTCAGATCCAACACCTTCTTCACCTTCTTCTCCATGCACTTCCCTCCATCGTAGCCCAAATCATAGAGAATAATGATGTAGATAAGACTAGAATGACACCTTGGTCAAATATCTAAAATGGTGACACTGGTGGAGGAGACTAGGCAAAGATCTAGAAAAAAATCTCTCTTTTTATTGCAATTAAAGATCTTATCCATATATTATGAGAAAATGAGACACCTCAAGCTGATGTTTTGCAATACAGAGTTGTAGAAGCCTCACAATAATGCTTTCAAAAAAAATAAACTCAATGCCTCCTTTCTAACCTCAAAGTGCAAAGATAAAGTAAGGCATGGGATGCCTTTCTCCTCAAAATTTTAACACCAATCTAAAAATCTTCACCAAGGGAAATCAATACTCCACCATAAAAGTGTTGATCTGAAAACACACAAAGATAATGCCACAAAATGCCAACACCCCTTCCACTCAATTTATTTGAAACTTCAATCAAAGCTCCCATCCAATGGTGTTGTAGATATGAAAGAGGGAAAGATAAAAAAAATGAGGATGTATGGTAAGGGAAGAAGTAGTAGTGGTAACAGAAATTTCTTAAAAAAATGTAGTAGCGTGGATGGATGCAACACTTAAAGATCTAGTACCATGTTAGGAATGGTGAAGAAGCATTCTAACCCAAGATTTAAAAGTTTCAACAATAAAAACATCTCACAAGGAAGCTACAAACAAATTATTTCAAAATAAATCATGTCAAGTGTTATTCAAAAAAATGAGATGCTAGGACAAAGGAAAGACTTTGCATAAGTAGGCAAGGCACAACAAAGAAATAGCCTAACTAACCAAGGTGGGATAAATCCTCACATAGGAGAAACTCACAATGGGATGAAATAGCTATCTCATACACTATAAAACATAATAAATACATACTCTAACAACTATTCATCCTACATTACTTATATCAAGATGGGCCTTGATTCAATAGCCTTTATACATCCTAGTCACTTTGCAGTTATCACACTTGATACATATATTTCCATAATAGGGGCATATTTATATAGTGGGACAACCTCATTATCCATATTTATTGGGTATTAATTAGGCATATCATTTATTCTTTTCTTCTCTTTTTAAACCCTTATATGTCATGCTTCTACTCTAGCATCTTAATATTGAGTTATAAATTACATATAGAGTTTACACTTTAATTTTGTATATATTAATATATTTGTTTATGTTGTACATTACCTTTCATGATGTTATAAATTTATACTTTTATATATGATTACACATGGTTTTCATGACTCTTTATTTTGATATGAGTGATATGTAGGAACATTCATCACCTCAAAAAGAGGCATTATATCCAGACTATCTTATCACCAATTACATATTATAATTTTACCATTGAGTCCAAGTGGAGAAAATAGTTATGTCTTCATATTTGGCCAAGAATTAGGTTTTTTCCACAATTCAATGAGACTAAGTGGATCCAATTGTTATGTTTGCTTCTCTGATAAAAAAAATTAGAGTTTTCCCCTATGCTAATGCATTTTCCAATAAACCAATTTTCAATTCCAAATTTCAATTTTAGTTACAATATTTAATTCTAATAGTTTCAAGAGTGACACGATGGTTCAAATTATACAAAGTGTATCCTTTCCATTTCTTATTTCAAACCTAATTTAATTCATTTACTTTGATTATCAATTTACAAAGACATTCATCTATGTGTTGGAATTCTTATTTGGTGGCAATTACATTTGAGTTGTTGATGATAAAGTGTGGGTGCACCTAAGCAAAAAATCAAAGTCTATCTTCAATCATTTGTATTATTTTCAAGTGTCAATTTTTCTTTTTTTAACTTTTATATGCACACATTCATTCATACACATGCACATCATCATGGAACATTATTTAGATACCTAATTTTGGTACTTTGTGCATATGGATCATAGTTCAAATAAGGCACTTATTGGTGCCTTTCCACTTGTTTTGTTTCTGATTTCTTATTTGTGTGCCCCAATCCTCTCTTTGTTATGGTTTTTTTTCTCTTTCATATTTTATTATTTTTTGGGATCTTATTTTACTTTGTTTGTTTTTTGTTCCCTCTCATGACCTTTTTTGTGGCTACCAAAAATGGTCAATTTTCTTGTGTGGGTCCTTTGACCCTTCTTTTCATTTTGATTGCTATGTGGGAATTTTTTATTAGTTTCTCTCTCTTTTCATATGTGAACTTATATGTTAATATGTCTTTAATTCAAGTTTTATATGTCTATATATACAAATCATTCTAGGCCATTTCAATAATGTGTATTAAGTAATGACAAGTCATATGCAAACTATCAAGATTATATTGTTTCTCTTCAATACTTTTAAAGTGATTTCAAACATACTTGTATGAATAGAAGGATTAAATTAAAATTCATATTAGTCACATTTTATAATGTTAGGGAGTGAAGATAAAATCTTATCTCACTTGGATTGGGACACTCACAAGCACTAGATCTATATTAAGCCTTGATTCTAAACACACCAGAGATGTAGTTATAACCCTCAAGGGGAGGAATATTGTTCCTATTTTTACCAAAATTTTCACCTAAGGAGAGGTTTTTCATGCCTCTCAAAATTTGGATAACATGGGATTACCTCTAGGCCTATGGGTTGCCTATAATAGAGGTAAACCTCTAAGTTAAAGGGCTAGTTCCCTTGATTTATCTTTTAGCTCACACACTACGTTAGACCAATCACTATTTGGGGTGAAAAGGGAAAAATGAAACATAAAATAATCCTATGTTAATTATTTTATACACCAAAAATAAGTCCACAAGACACACTTACATCTGCACTAAGAAGGAAGATTGCCAAAACTGACCTCAACTCTATGTCCTTCGAGCATAAGTGTTTCTTATAGAGGTAGATTGCTGTGAATATACAAAAGTGGGTGAAAATAAGGTCCAATACTAGACAATAATATTCTCTCTCACACTTAAATACACACTTAACAAGCACATACACTTTATGAGACCTATTAGAATAGATATCACTTACACAAAACATGCAAGAGTAGAATGAAAGCAAGGAGAAGACATTAATCACTCAACCTCTAAGTATACTACTTGTCATACTTAAGAAAGACATTTTAGAGATAATATCAAATTTATAACTTTATTCAAAGGCAAAAAAGGTGCCAAACTAGTAGGGTTATGCCATACTAGGTGTGTACTAGATATAAATACCAAAATGGCTTACATATATAGAGCAGAGGAGAGGAGAGAGAAGAAGAGAATTTTAAGAGTCAAAAATCCAAGTGTCAAGCTATAAAAACTAGTTACAATTTAGTAATATTAATTGTAAAATAGGTCATGAATACTTCCTAGATATGTGTCCACTTGAATTTCATCATTCTCCCTCAAGTTGGCATAGAGGCTCTTCACTATCCTTCTTGAAATTGTCTTGATGATGTGGAGTTCACTTTATTGTTCAAAAATATCATATGAAGTTTTTGACACATTTTATCTATCTTAGGAAGTTTTAAACAATATATGACATTCATATAAACCTCTCCAACTGATATCTTCTCTTACACCACTTGTCATTCACTGTTTACAATCACTCACTAGCCCTTTTAGGCTTGCCTTCACACTTATCACTTAAGTGACATATATATGTTCAAGAAGATTAATTGTAGAGGTGTTATGAAATATATTAAAATCCCATTTTTCCTCTATTATATCAAATATACCTCAAACAATTCAGTGACACTCTTGTCACCATCACACCTAGGCAGTCACTTTATCTTCTCACTGTCTATCAAATACTGCCTGTTTCAAATAGATTATCAGAGGTACTTTCATGCATCACTATGATTATAATTGAGTATGTATATTTTTAATAATTCTATATGCACCTCCCTAAAATGACTTTCATCTACTCATTCCCTTTTACATAGGTAAAACACTTCAAAACTTATAGAAAACCCTAAATTAGGAATGTTTGTACAAGTGATAGTATAGATCAATTGGATTTCTAGGAGACTAGGAGAGTGATAGATAATTTAAAACTATTTTCAAGACCAATTTAATAATTTTTAAATCATTTCCAATCATATCTTTCCCATTAGGTTCACATAAGGGTTTTAGGAGGGTTTTAGGTCTCTTAGCTTCTTAACATTGATTCATAAAGGTTTGAATTTCAACCCCTGAACTAAATAAAAAAAATTGGATTATAATACCCCCTTAAAATATCCCTATCTGATTAAGGTCTCATGCACACCCTCCATATAGATATGAGTGAATGAAACTAGCTTTCAAGCTCCTTCAATGCGTTCTGAGTAGGCTTGAGAGGAATTTAGGTCAAAATGACCACTCTTGAGTTATCTCCTAAAAACTAATGGATGTTATAAACTATCCACTTTCCCTTTTAGGTTATATAATTTATTTAAATTATATAATGAACCTAAAACTCAATTTGTAAGCCATGAGGGTTTAGGCATAGTCCTAGGCCTAATAGACCTAGACTGTATATCTGTGCATATGACCAACTATGGGTGTTTCAATTAACGTAGGTGCTTATTCAATTTTTTTTATATTCAAACCAATTATATAAATCATCCCATGATTATTATAAGAGTCCTCATTCATCCTTACAACATTCATATACTAGTCTTATAGGTTATGTTGCTACTGGAGTACCTCATGTTCGTGACAGAACATAGAGCATATCCCCTACTTGTCTAACTCAAGTGAGATTATGGAGGTATTTTTTGGGTCATTTTGACCCTATGTGTCAAGTTTTAAATCTTGGATATGTTTATAACACCCTTAAATATTTAAATTCCTTGAGACTGGTTTCTAGGAATGTGAATATGTGTAGGGTCTTAGTTGACTAAGTGTGGGGTTAGAACCCTATTTATTTATTTCTAATAATCATATAAGATGTGATGTCATAAAATCATAGGATTTATTCAATATTATTTTTCACCTTATACTTTTTGCACCATTCTAAATTATCTTCTCTTCATTATTTTGAACTAATCTGTAAACTATTTTGATTGTGTCACCTATAGGTAGAAATTAGGGAGATCAATAAAATCCTATAGGTGATGATGTATGCTTTAAAAATGGACTTCAACATTTTTTATTCCTCTTGAGGTCACTAAGACCACTCCACACTCCACACCTATATGAGCTCATATCATGCCTTAAGACCATGCTCTCATCAATGTAATTTAGTGCACTACTTGCATTTCAAATCCTAGGCTCAATTCACTGTATCTTTCAATGAGTGTTTTTAATGCAGATATGACTAGGTTTAAACTAGTCAACCATCACCTTTCTTAACCCAACAACTTTCTATTTATGTTCAAGTGTTACTACTAGGCCTAGGCTATAAGTGAGAAACCATAATCTTGTCAAGACTTCAATATCAATTACCAATAGATGTCACTATATCAAGAAGAAACCTATTACAGAGAAAGTAAGGTAAATGTTCCCACTTTGCATGTTTTCTAACTCTAGACCTCTTTATGTTTCTTGAACTAGTCTAGGCTCAACACTATGAACATTGTATGACTTTAAAAACTCATTCAAGTCATGAAATTAAATACAACTTGTGTCTTAGGTTTTGAATAGCTCCTCCATTCTTCGTACATACGTACAAGTAACTGTAGATGACTATATACATTAAAGCTCTAATCAATCTTTGCTCATGGTCTTAGAACCTATATCAATCAACATTGAAGTCTCTCAATACAAACCCTCCATGTATAAAACTAACTTCCGTGTTTTGAGATGATAAACACAAGTACATTGCCTTGATCTTGAATCCATTTCACAAAAAACAAACCCTACTAATGATGAAAATATTATCTTACAAACCAATAGTGCTCATTTATAACATAATAAGGGTGATCATGTTTATCAAATCATGTTTCACATGTACAAAATATATTGAAACCAAAATTAAGAGGATGAACCTACTCTATAAGAATACATACATCACTTGGAATCATGAGATTTATCCAAACAAATGATAAAATTGAGGTATTGGGATTATGAAGGCAGTTTTGAGATACTAGCAGTCTTAGAGTTTGTTCATGAAGCACAATCCACAAATATTGGATCTATGACCATGGAATGAGAGATTATAGAGACCAATTTCATCCCCTAAGTGTATTCACCTTAACTCTACCCCATCTATCGATACTAGCTACAAATTGATTGACTTTTTTACCTGTCTAAGAGAGCAAAGAGAGAGAGAGAAAGATCAGTTTTCACTATTTTTTGAGCTATCAAAGACACCTAAGATTGGATATAATCTATGGGGATATTAAGAGACACTTCTAAATCTTTCACATGTGTAATATCCATCCTCTAGTCTATACAATAACAAAAACTACTCTTTTTCCAAGTGATTTTATTAATTTTAACATTGAACCTATACAATTCAGCTCCAAAATTGACAACTAGCACCTATTTAACACATGGGATGTTACACAACTCCTTGACACACTTGTCCTTTATGGATAACTATAAAAATTCATTAAAATGACTCAAAAGGACATAAAATGACACTAAGGACAAATGAACAACTATAACCAAGATGAAACATAGTATGTGACCTTATTTATGACCATGTTAGACCACATTCCAACCTAGGATACCCTATGGAAGTTTGAACTTATAGGGGGGCTGACTTAATTTGACCTAGGGGTAAAATGAATCAATAGTTTGGTGATTTCCTAAGGGTAGCATGCTTGATATGCTAAGGATTATTTTCCTTATCCTATACTTGGGAAATGGAGTCACCTATACATTATTATTGACACTAAAATGCCTCTAAAAATACCAAACCACACTGAATATAAGACAAAACAAACACAAGACAATAAAACAAAGCAAACATGCTTTTTTCTCATGAACACGTAGGGAAAATAAACAACAACTCAAGCAAACTAAACTATGTACAAACTAACCTGAAGCAACTTTATCCTTTTGGATCAAAGGGAAATTTTGCACCATATCTTACTCCATGAGATGGAGTGTATTCATCAAGTTCTCCTTTGAGAATTAGCTTTGATATCTTCAACTTTTTCATGTTTCTAGCTTTTTTTGCATGACCTTTAATGCAATCATAGTAGCTAAAAACATATCACCTATGAAGGTGAATCCTTCTTGATCTTCAAAAATCTCAATCTTCTCATGAGGATCTTCAACTATAACTTGACTCAATTATGAGTCCATAAAGCATGTTTCCTTAACCTCTATGGTAATTTAAATGAGGAAAAAAATTACTAGCTACAAGCTCTTCAAGGAGATTTACATAGTCAATCTAATCTTGATCTTTCTCCTCTATGGGGACATCTTGTTCTATCTTCTTGTGTCCTTGACCTTCAACTATGAAAATTTCTTCAAGTTCTTCAAGAAGCTCAATCTTCTACTGCCAATCATCTTATCTCTCTTTCTCCTCAAGAAACATAACTTATTCAAAGTCATCCTCTTGACCATACTAATGAATATCATAGTCATCATAGATTGCTCCATGATGTTCCTCAAGACATGTTTGTTCAATAGGAATCTTACATTCCTCCTCAACAATCTCATTTTACTCTCCTTCAAGAACTAGATTCTCAAGACCTTCATACTCATTGAACATGTTCAAATAGGTCTACTACATACCTTGATCAAGTTCTTTGTGAATAGCTACAACTTTATTTATATATTCTTTTTCTTGGCTCAATAAATATGCCTTGTGCTTATCCTTACCAAGGGGAGTCCCTATGATTAATTATTCTTCATAGACACTTGTGTAATCTTCTTGGTTAGCTATAAAGTGAGCTTATTCTTCTTTCCTTACTTTCCATAAGATAGGTTATCCTTCAAGAGGGGATGAGGTGGGAGGGTGGTGATCAAGTTGATGGTTTGGAGATGCATTATGAGGAGTCATGGAGGGTTCATGAATGGGCATG
Organism: Torreya grandis; assembly: GCA_037957365.1. NCBI lineage: Eukaryota > Viridiplantae > Streptophyta > Pinopsida > Cupressales > Taxaceae > Torreya > Torreya grandis. The sequence goes on from JARHVA010002874.1 coordinate 1,044,938, forward strand.
GGGATGGAAGCATATACTTGAAATAATTATTGGAAAAAGAGAAAGTTATGTTGATCTATAGACATTTGATTTTCTTCAACAGTCACTTCATAGTTTTCATTGTCTTCTTGAAACTCTTCCATAGTTATAACTTGATCATCCACCTTTTCAACCAAGGACACTTTTTCATGTTGAAAATCTTCTTGGATAGATTCCTAAGATGTACAAGATATTTATTCTTGAGGAGAAGGCAATGGAGCTTAAACATACACAAGGTTCTCTTCCTTGGCATTAACTTCTTGGTTCCAAATTGGAACTTTGAGGCTACTAAGATATTTTGAGGATTGAATTGGCTCTACATGACAACAAGGAATATGAGAGGACTGACATGGAACCTAAGAATACCTTTGAGGTTGGGAGGGAGAGACATTGTCTTCATCCAAATTTTCACCTTCTTCATATCCTTCTTGAGGCTCTTTAATAGCTATAAGTTTTTTCTCAACTCCTTGGTTTTCCCACCTTTTAAGCTTATAAACCCATCATTGGATATAACATCTCATTTCATGCAAATATTCATTGATGACATAGTTAGCTTATTCCTCAATGAACCTCCACTTACTCATAAGGAATTAAATTGCCTTTCTCATCTTCTCTATGAAATGAATAGGAATTACATCAAGCTCTTTATCCCATTTCTTCATAAACCCTTTCTGACTTTAACATATCAGGCATGAGTGCCAACAAGGATTTAGCTTGAAGTGGAATTCAAGTAGGAGGAGTATAGGAGTAGGGATTTTGGTATTGACCTTAAAAAGATTGTATAGGATTTTGATAGGATGGATAGGGATGTTGGGGAAGACAATCTCCAATAATCTACCTCTTAAGAGCTTGGATTTCTCCTTCAAGAACTTGCATCTTAAGAGCTTTGATTTATTATTCAAGAGCCTTAAGCTTCTCTTATTTATAGCCTTCTTCATAAGCTTCTTCACAAGGCTGCTCAGCAAATTCATGGCCCTATGGGGAAGGAATGGGTTAACCATAGGGCTGATAACATATTTGATAGGGTTGTGGAGGAGCATAGTATGGGTCATGACAAGGTTGATAGGGGGGGTGTAGTAAGAACTCTTAACATATCCATCCATATCAAATTCATTAGTCAAATCAAAAACAAGACTTTTAACAAATTCTTTTACAATAAGTACCTGGGCTACTTAAAACTAGATGATTACATTCAGATTTTATATTAGTGTTTACTTGAATGCTTCCAAAAGCTAATAGTAAGAACACACAAATAATCCTTCCACTTATTTTGTACCTTAGTCCTATCAAGAATGCTATAAATATTATGACCAAATTTTTCACCCTAGGAGAGGTTGTTCATGCCTCTCCAAATTTGGCTAACATAGGATTACCTCTAGGCATGTGGGTTGCCTATAATAGAGGTAAACCTATGGGTTGCCTATAGTAGAGGTAAACATCTAGGTTAAAGGGATATCTCCCTTGATTTATCTTTTAGGCTCACACACTACACTAGACCAATCACTATTGGGGATGAAAATGGAAGAAGGAAACATAAAATAATCCTATGTTAATGAAGTGATATACCAAAGATAATTCCACAAGACACACTTGCATCTATACTAAGAAGGAAGACTACCAAAATTGACCTCAACTCTATGTCCTTCTATCATAAGTTCTTCTCATAGAGGTATATTTCTATGCATATCTATATGTGGGTGAAAATAAGGTCTGATACTAGACACTACTAGTCTCTTTCACACTTCAAGGCACACTTAACAAACACATGCACTTTATGAGAGCTATTAGAAGATATATCACTTACACAAAACATGAAAGAGCAGAATGGAAGTAGGAGAATACATTCATCACTCAACCACAAAGTATACTACTTAGCACATTTAGGTAAGATATTTCAAATATCATATTAACTTCAAAAATTTATTCAAATGCAAAATGAGGTTACAAAATAGTAGGGATTTTCCATACTAGGTGCGTACTAGATACAAATACCAAAATGGCTTGCATATATAGAGCATAGGATAAGAGAAAGAAGAAGAAAATTCTAAGATTCATAAATCCAAGTGTCAAGTTATGACAACTAGTTAAAATTTAAGAATATGAAGTGTAAAATATGTCATGAGTACCTCCTAGATATGTGTCCACCTGAAGTTCACCATTCTCCCTCAAGTTGGCATAGAGGTTCTTCACTATCCTTCTTGATACTATCTTGATGATGAGGAGTTAACTTGATTATTTAAAACTAACATAGGAAGTTTTTGACACATTATCTTTATCTTAATAATTTGGAAACAAGATGTGATAGTCATGTACACCTCTACAACTAATAGCTTCTCCTTCACCACTTGTCATTCACTATTTGCAGTCACTCACTAGCCCTTTTAGGCTTGTCTTCACACTTGTAACATGAGTGACCTATGTTTTTTCAATAATATGTGTTGTATAGGTGTTATGACATATCTTAAAATCCTCTTTTTCCTTTGGTATATCAAATATACCTCAAAATATTCAATGACACTCTTCTCACCATCACACCTAAGTACTCACTTTGCCTTCTCATTATTTTTCCAATAATTCCTATTTAAAATAGATTAAAAGAGATGATTTCATGCATCATTGTTATTATAATTGAGTATGAATAGTTATAATAAGTTTGTACACACCTCCCTCAATGACTTTCATCTGCTCATTCCCTTTTGCACATGTAAAACACTTCAAAACTTATAAAAAACCATGAATTAGGCCTATCCATACTAGTGATAGTATGGATAAATTGGATGTCTAGGAGCCTATAAGAGTGTTAGATAGTTCCAAATAATTTTAATACCAATTAACTCCTTTTTAAATAATTTACCACCATATCTTTCCCATCATGTTTACACAAGGGTTTTAGGAGGGTTTTAAATCTCTTAGCTTCTTAACATTGATTCATAAAGGTTGGATGTTAAAACCTTGAACCAATTCCACAAAATTGTATAAAAAGACTCCCTTAAACTTTCCCTATCTACTTTAGGTCTCATGCACACCCTCCATATAGATATGAGTGACTAAAATTGGTTTTTGAGCTCCTTCAATGCATTCTAAGTAAGCCTAAGAGGAATTTAGGTCAAAATGACCACTCCTAATTTATCCCCTACAAATTAATGGATTTTATAATCTATCCACTTTCCCCTAAATTTTCTCAAATATCTTGAAAGGATCTCATGATCTTATGACTAAATTTTGAGTCCATGAGGGTTTAGGCCTAGGCCTAATAGACCTAGATTGTATATCTATGCATATGACCAAATATGAGTGTTTAAATTGACTATAGGTGCTTATTCATATTTTTTTACCTTAAAAATATCTATATACATCATCCCATTATTATTCCAAGAGTCCTAATTCATCCTTCCAACATCCATATAATAATCCTGTAGGTCATGTTGCTACTGGAATGCCTCATGTCTATGATATAGCATAAAGCATATCCCCTAATTATCTCACTAAAGTGAGATAATATAAGGATTTTTTTGGTCATGTTGACCTTATGTGTCAATTTTCAAATATTGGATATGTTTCTAACACCCTTAAACCTTCAAATTCCCTAAGACTAGTTTTTAGGAATGTGACTATGTGTAGGGTCTTAATTGACTGAGTGTGGAATTAGAACCCTTTTTCTTTCTTTATAAGAATAAAATAAAATTTTATGTCATAAACTATAAGGATGTATTCAATATTATTGTCTACCTTATACTTCTACCACCCTTCCAAACTAGTTTCTTTCCATTAGTTTGAACTAGTCTTTAGATTGTTTTTACTGTGTCACCTATAGGTAGCAATTAGGGAGGTCAATGGACTCTTTTATGTGATGATGTATGTCATAAAACTATAATTCAACCTATTTTATTCCTCTTGAGGTCACTAAGACCATTTCACACCTATATGAGCTCATCTTATGCCTTACGACCATGCTCTCATCAATGTACATTAGTTCACTAGTTGCATTTCAAGTTCTAGGCTCAATGCATTATAGCTTTCAAATATTGGATTTGTTTCTAACACCCTTAAACCTTAAAATTCCCTAAGACTAGTTTTTAGGAATGTGACTATGTGTAGGGTCTTAATTGACTGAGTGTGGAATTAGAACCCTTTTTATTTCTTTCTAAGAATAAAATAAAATTTGATGTCATAAACTATAAGGATGTATTCAATATTATTGTTTACCTTATACTTCTACCACCCTTCCAAACTAGTTTATTTCTATTAGTTTTAACTAGTCTTTAGATTGTTTTTACTGTGTCACATGTAGGTAGCAATTAGGGAGGTCAATGGACTCTTGTATGTGATGATGTATGTCATAAAACTATAATTCAACCTATTTAATTCCTCTTGAGGTCACTAAGACCATTTCACACCTATATGAGCTCATCTTATGCCTTACGACCATGCTCTCATCAATATACATTAGTTCACTAGTTGCATTTCAAGTTCTAGGCTCAATGCATTATAGCTTTCACTGAGTATTTTTAGTGGAAATATGACTAGGTTGAAACCATTCAACCATCACCTTATCTTGACCTAGAAACCTTCTCTTTATGTTCAAGTTTTACTACTATGCCTAGGTTATATGAGAGAAACCATTAAGATTGTTAAAACTTTAATATCACTTATCAATAGATGGCACTATATCAGGCATAGACTTATTTTAGAAAAAATAAGGTAAATGTTCCCACTTTTCATATTTTCTAACTTTGCACCTCTATATGTTTCTTGAACTGGTCTAGGCTCAATACTATTAACCTTTTATGACTTTATAAACTCATTTAAGTCATGAAATTGAATACAACCTATGTCTTGGGTTTTGAATAGCTCCTCCATTCTTCATACACACCTACAAGTGACTGTAGATGACTATATACATTATAACTCTAATCAGTCTTTAATCATGGTCTTAAAACCTATATCAATCAACTTTGAGGTCTATCAATACAAAGCCTCCATGTAAAAAATTAACTTCCATGTTTTGAAAGGAGAAACATGAGTACATTACTTTGATCTTGAAGCCATTTCATAGAAGACAAGCCTTACCAATGATGAAAACACTATCTTGAAGACTAATGATGCTCATTTGTAGCATAATGAGGGTGATCTTGTTTATCAAATAATGTTTAAAATATGAAAACTATATTTAAACCAACATAAATAGGATGAACATACTCTGTAAGAACACATACATCACTTATAAGCATCATATCAATCCAAATAAATGAGAAAAATTTAGGTGCTAAGATTATGAAGCCAGTTTTGAGATACTAGCAGTCGTAGTGTTTTTTCATGAAGCTCAGTCTACCAAATATTGGAACTATGACCATGGAATTAGATATTATAGGGACTAATTTTATCCCTTAAGTGTATTCACCTTAACTCTACCCCTCTTGTATGTACCAGCTATAAACCAGTTGACTTATTTGACCTACCCAAGAGAGCGAAGAGTGAGAGAGATTAGTTTTCACCATTTTTATAGATATAAAAGCCACCTAATCTTGGATATGAGTTATGGGGATCTAAAAAGACACTCCTAAAGCTTTCACACATGATAGAATCATCCTTTAGTCTGTACAATAATGTAAACTGCTCCTTTTCTAAGTGATTTTTTTGAATTTAACATTGAACCTATAGAATTTAACTCCAAAACTAACAAATAACACCTATCTAACACATGGATCATTACACAATTCCTTGATACACTTTTCCTTTGTGTATAACCATACAAGTTCATTAAAATGACTCAAAAGGACATATAATGACACTATGGACAAATGAACAAGTGTGACCAAGATGAAACATAGTATGTGACCTTATTTATGACCATGGCAGACCACTTTACAACCTAGGAGACCCTATTTAGGTTTTAACTTGAAAGGGGGTTAACTTAATTTGACCTATGGGTAAAATTAGTCAACAGTTCCATTTGATAAAATACTCCTTAATCTCTATGTTTCATATCCTTTTAGTATGTGTCTCAAGGATCTACTCAGGTTCAAGAATGACGCTTCTTTCCTCATCTAATTTAGGTAACTCATCATATGTAGATATGGTATGTCTAATTAACTTATTTAATCAAGAAACATGAAAGGATATATGGATGTGAGTAGAATGGGGGAGCTCTAACTTATATACAACACTTTCAATATTATGTAGGAACTGATAAGGGCCATAATACTTAGGAGAGAATTTGTTATCATTTTTTGTTTTAGGGACAATTATTTATGTGATTATAGATAGACAAATACCCAATCATCAACTTAAAAATGACTCTCACTCTGATGTTGATCTACTTGTTGCTTTATTTGATTATGTGTCAGATAAAATTTTCTCTAGACTAGTGAGGACTTCTTATTGGTGGTGAATGTGTTCTTCTGTAGCACAAACCTTAGTCTAGATCCATAAGTATGAGGTGATGGAATGTGGTTGGTACCTATAGAGTGCCATAAATGGAGACATTTTTTAATAGACATGGAATGAAGTGTTTTACCACCATTCAACTGGTGGTAGCTAATGAACCCATTTTTCTTGTTTATCCATTGTAAAATAACGAAGATAAGCCTCTAGTCATTTATTAACCACCTCAATTTGTCCATCAGATTGAATATTATAGGATAAAATATGAGTTAATTGAGTACCCAAACATGAAAATAAATTAGTCCAAAAATTAATAGTAAAAATTGGATCATGATCACTCACTATGATTTGGGGGTACTATGTAGGTTTTGAACTATATGCAAAAAAGAAGTAGTTATTGTACTGGCTATAAATAGTTTTAATAAGGCACAAAATTGGGAATATTTTTTGAGTCTATCCACTATCACCATGATGACATTTTTATTATTTTACCTAGGTAAACTTGTTATGAAATTTGTAGATACCTCCTCCCATTATTGGCTTAGAATCGATAAAGGTTAGAGAATTCCTGACATCTTAAATGTTTCCCTCTCATTTTGATGGCACACTAGGCATTCATCTAAAAATTTCTATACATCCCCCTTGATTCCTTCATAAAATGAATCCTTCTTGACTCAATGATAAATTTTCAAAAATCTAGAATGCACTCCTATTGGAGATGCATGTAGCTCTGTAAATATCTTGTGCTTGAGGGAAGACTTATTTCATAGGTATAACTAATCTTTATACCATAATACATTCCCTTTCCACTCAATTTTTTATGAGTCACTAGAATCATTCTACATAGTTCAAGTCAAATTACATGTATCTAAGTCATTTTCCCATTAGAATTGAGCCTCTTCCACCTAATCAGCCTACCAAATGGTCATGGCACATAATAATGCCTTTGTCAATTCATCCTTCCTAGATAGTGCATCAGTGACCACATTAACTTTTCCTTTTTTGTATATTATTTCAAAGTCATATCCCAACATTTTAGCCACCTATTTTTGTTGTTATTCAAATCAAATCATTATTCCAAAAAATATTTGAGACTATCATGATCAGTCTTTGCATTAAGGTGTCTACCCATTTGATAAGGTCTCCATTATTCGAATGCATGAAGTATAACCATCATCTCCTTCTCATGTATTGACTTTAACAGATTATTATCCTTGAGTTGATTATTCTCAAATGTAAATGGTATTTTTTATTGTATGAGTACTACCCCAATTACAGATCCTGATGCATCACATTCAATAATGAAAGTCTTTGAAAAAATTAGGTTAGCTAAAATTAGAGTAGTGCACATGGCCTCCTTCAGCTTCTCATAGGTCATGGTGTATTTTTCATTCCATCAAAAAGATTCCTTATTTAACAATGATGTAAGTGGAGTTGTTATGCTACCTTAAATTTTCATAAAGTGGTGATAATAACATGTTAACCTTAAAAACCTTGAAGGTTTTTGATAAAATTTGGCACTTACCACTTGATCATAGCTTTGATATTTTGAGGATCTACATTGACTCCTTCATTTGAAATAATGTGACCCAATTATTCCACCTCTTTTAATCAAAAATAATAGTTGAAATGTTTTGCATAAATTTTATGCTTTTCTAGAATGATCACGACCTCATTCACATGCTATAAGTGTTCTTCCCAAGTCTTACTATATATAAGGATGTCACCAAAAAATACCACCAAAAATTTTGGAAAAAATGGCCTACAATAGTATTCATTAGACTTTGAAATGTTGATGGTGTATTGGTGAGACCAAAATTCATTACCAAATATTCATAATGGATTTCATGAGTTTTAAAATTTGTATTATGGATATCCTCATCTCTGATTTGGATTTGATGTTAACTCTAACGAAGATATAATTTTGTAAAGTATACAACACTATGTAACACATCTAATAAATCATCAATTACTTAGATAGGTAATTTAATTTTTATGGTACACTTGTTGAGTTATCTATAACTTTGGCACATCTTCTAAGTATCATCCTTCTTATAAATGAAGACCACTAGGGATGAATAGACACTTTGTCTATATCTAATGGTACCAACCTCCAACATCTCATGTACCATCTTTTACATTTCACTATTCTAGTCATATGGGTATCTATATGGATGAATGTTAGGTGGTTTACTACCAAGAAGAAGTTGAATAGAATTATCATGATCTTTGCTTTATGGTAGTCATTTTAGCATTGCTTCAAAAATGGTTGAGTGGTTATCAATAATCCTTTGGATATCAAGGTGTATAAATATATTTGATGTTTGAAATTCTATGGAGCACAACCTTGTGAAAAATCCTTCATCCCCTTTTTCAATAAGCTTTTACATTTTATGATAACTAACCAACTACGGATATTTTTCTCATAGTCCCCATAGTTCATAGGTCCTTCTTTCATAATGAAAGTGCATAAATAGCTCCTATAAATTCATCTTAATTGTGTCCAAGGTTATGAGCCAGTGGTATCCTAAAATAATATCTAATCCACCCATGGGAATTAAAAAAATAGGGGAATCGATATTGTAGTATCCCATTACCAGTTTGATATTATGGCATTTACCAAAATAATTTATTGTACCCCCATCTACAATCATGACTTGAAATTATAGGGTTGGGTAAATAAAATAATTTAGGTGCACCACCAACTTATTATTGATGAATTATGTTTACTCCTAGATTCAATCAACATAGTCACCTTTTATTTCTTTAGGTAAGCCATAAATTTGAGGGTTTGTGAAGAGTTAATACCAATGGCATGAAATAGAGGGCTCGGACTCTTCTGAATCTAATTTATGCACTTCTTCCTCTCCAGTAGATTTTTTTTAATCGTCTTATTCATAATTGGACCCTTAAATATATAATAATTTATTCTTATCACACATATGACCTTTATGTTGATTATTTTCATTGATGTCAAATGTGCATCTTGCATGAGGTTGATGTCATTGAGAGAGTGTGCCTAGTTGGTAGTGTGTCGATGTGACAAGGGGAATTTATGGAGTGTTTTCATTGAAGGATATTATCATGAAAGATAATTTGAAGTAAAATAATGTATTATTATTTCATTAAATTTAAGGTTTATCTCAAGGATGATGTCAAAGCTATTCAGGTGCATGGAAAAGAAATATCAAGTCATATGAAGCTTGGTCATGTGGTTTTAGGTTTATATGAGGCTGTGGAAGATTTTTGTCATCAAAAATAGATTGGTATAGTGATATTATTATGTGGTGATGTATTATTTCTACTTGGTTTATGTTTTTTTAATGTCATGACATAGAAGGAGTAGGTAAATGTGTCAAGTGCATTAGAAGCTTAAGCTTAGTCATGGCATAGTAGAGGTATGAGCTGTTGGCATGATGAGGTGAGTGAAATAAAGAATGTGATATTTTTTAAAGTTTTTTTTAGAATTATAATAAGTATTTAATGCACTTATAAGTTTTTCAAAGTGATCCTACAAGGGTAGGACCTTCAATCTAGGTCTACATCTAGACCTCTCTTAGACCCTGCCTGGCCAAATGAGGTATGAAGATCATATTTCAAGGAAATTATGCATATGTGAGCATGGAAATAGGTAATATATTATTTTTTAATCATTTTCACAAATTTTGAGGCCATGGTTTGCTGGAAATGGCATGAAAATTGGTTTTGAGGTCTCTCAATTGCACAGAATGAAGGTATGCAAACCTAAGAAGGACTCTTAAGTGTTTGTTGGCACATGTAACCTCTACATAGGAACTTTATATTTTAATGAGAGATGGTTAAGGGTCCTATATAATATAAATAGGCATTTTTTTGTATTTAAGGATCAGTCTTTTATGAATAATTGTTAACACCAAACCCTGTATTAAACCTCCCTAAAACCCTAATAAGGACCTAATGTGTAAGATATATTTCAAAATAGTCTAGAATGGTATAAAATGCCTATAAAAACTATTTTATAATGTATCAACTCTCTCAAGTACCTCCAATTCATGGTGGTTCATCATATGAGAGAGAAAATGTGTAAATACAGGCTTGTTTGTGAAGAATTTAATATAGCATTCAAAAGTTGCATAGGTCAAGAAACAAAAATGGATGGAATAAGGATATAGATAATTTTAATAAATTACCATAAAGTTTTTTGGATAGGCTCAACCTTTAAAATTTTTTAAACTGGTCATCCAAGTTAGCCAGACACTAACAGGCCTAATGGTGTAAATAGTGAAAACCTAAGTAGCAATGAGAAGATGAATTGAAATGTTTTTTAATGGTAGAATGATGAAACCAAGTGCATGGAGATGTTATTCATTAATTTTAATTTATTTATATTCTTTAAATAAGTTTTTTAGGTAATGTGTGTGGTGAAAAAGTTACTCAAAAAATGACCTGTTTGGTTCAGATAAGACAATGTGATATAAGGTCTTGAGATTGGTCTATAAGAACAATATTTATCATTATACCATATGATTTTTCCATTTGATGATGTAATGAGGATAAATAATAACCATTTACATGAATTATTATTTATGGAAAGTGTCTACATAGATGTTTTAGGTCTAAGTCACCATGACTAGTCTTTAAGGTAAATTGGTAGTTCTGAGTAAGTTATATAGATGTTTTTGAGCCCTTATCTCCTGAGTGAAACTATCTAATGTATTTTTTAATGACCATAAGTTCATATATACTCTATATATTTAATTTTTTTATCATTTTTGAGTATTTTAAGTGTGTTTGAGCTTCAATATTGAAAGGCAAACTTTTTGGTGTACACAAGCCTAATAGGACTGAGTATTATTGAGGGATTTCATGAAGTGGTTAGACCTAAAAGGTGTTATATATATTAGAGTATGTTGGATAAGGTATATTTGGATGTTTTATGAAATTATTATGCCATTTATATAGTTATAAATCTTTCCAAGTTATCAAATGGTAACATGTTGATAAGAAGGCCTAATGCAATTAGGTCTCCATGAGACCTAAAAGTGAAATGAGGTCTAATAGAGTTATGATATACCTAAAGGGATTAAAAGGTAATTTGAATATTATTTATGATATTTCCTAAGATATATTATATTTATAACCTAAGAGGTTAAGTATGTGTGGCCAACCAAGTGGTATATGAATAAGAGATGAGTATATATACAAAGCATTTTAGGCCTATTTAGGTAAGCTTAGAGGATGTGAATGGATTGATAAATAAATGATCCTAAGAAGGTTGGGTAACATGTTATAAAGCATAATATAATACTATAGAATCATTTAATGATGATCATATATAATTTATATCATTGAATATTAAGGTCATATGACCTATTCAGTCTTGAAGAGGGTTAGTTGATCGAAGAAGCCTAAAGGTAGTTTTGAGAGAGATCAAGTGGAGTAAAGTTGAAGAAGTGATAATTTTATATTGAGAGACTCTCAAATATAAATCATAGATTTTTTATTTATGTATGATAGTGGATCAAGTAGATAGAGCTTTGAGTGGAAGAAAGAAATTTGATTAGCTAAGTTGGTGCTTGGTCAAAGAGGGAGTTGAAGCTTCCTTACAGGTTAGAGCTTAAAAAATTTGTCTTGATTGAGTTGGTGTTTGGTCAAGAGGGATTGGAGATACCTTTTAGGTTGGTGCTTTAAAAAATTTCCTTTGATTTATTTGGTTCTTATTCATAAGGGGTTGTAGCCTCTTAGTAAGTGGGTGCTTGGTAAAGTCAAGTTGGTGCTTGATAAATCTAGGTTTAGTGATCCATGTTGGGTTGGTGTTCAACTAAATTTGATACATTGTCTTATAAGATAGTTTTTTCAAGCTTTGTTTTAGTGGATTTTATTCCCCATGAGCATTTCTCACATATGTGATGTGTTGTCTTGTTTCATGCTCATGTGATTTGTTCTTAATGCATTACTAGATCATTGTATTACTTTCATAGTTCATATATGAGTGGATGTAATTGATTGAAAATTTTTGAATATTGATTCACCCCCCCCCCTCTTAGTAATTTTTCTTCCAAAATTTGATATCAAATCTCAGTCCTTTAAATTAGGCCTAACAGCTTTAAGGTGATCCTAAGAATCACAATATGTCTAGTGATCAAGAAGAAGAAGATAAGTATGATGAAGAAGTATACTATGACAATGAAGAAGGAGAAGCTAAATTAGACCTTGAAGTTGAGCTCATAAGTTCCCTAGATGGTTTGAATAATCAAATGAAGAGGAATCATAAGTTGAGGTCTATGGTCAAGGATCTTAAGGAATAAATTTATACCTTGAAGAGTGACATGGTCAAAGAATCCAAAAAGGCTAAGAAGATCATCAAAGATCTCACGAATAAATTAGAAGGTGTAAATACAAAGTTTAGATCAAAATAAGTTGAGTATGATCAATTTAAGATAGATTTAGATTCATTGAAGGATGAGCATGAAAAACTCATAGACAAGACGTGCAAGTATGAGAAAAAGCATGCGAAATTAGAACAATTCAAGAGGACCAACACAAAGAGACCAATTTGGTAGCCAAATGTAATGAGGTATTTCAAATATTTCAATGGTTATTGTTTTACTTGTCATATATTTGGTCATAGAGTAAGTGATTATAGAATGGTCTCAAGGGATGAGTTATCATGGGACCATGGGAGAAGGAGTGATCATTCAAGAGGAATTAATAAGGTATATGGAGCTTCTAGAGTGCATGATAAGATTCAAAAATTGGTTTGAAAAACAAATAAAGTCACGACTGATCATATTGAGACCAAGAGTCAAGATGGATTATTTACTAAGGAGGAGCAGAAGACTAAAGAAGAATCTATGCTAGCTCAGACTGCCTTTCACATTCAAAATGAATTCATGAAATGGTATATAGATAGTGGTTTTTCAAGCCACATGATAGGAGACAAAATCAAGTTCATCTCATTGAAGAAGAATTTTGTAGGAATAGTGAGATTTGGAGATAACAAAACTACCAATATAGTTGGCAAGTGTATCTTGAGTTTGGACAATGGAAAGACCAAGACAGAAAATTTGTTGTATGTGAAAGGTTTGAAACATAACCTACTTAGTGTGAGTCAAATGTGAAACCAAGGACACACGCTTACCTTTCATGATATAGGATGTGATATAAGGAGAGCCAAATCATGAAGACTAATTGACAATGCCAAGAAAATTGAGAACAATCTATATGTCTTGAATGAGATCAAGAAGGAGAGATGATATATGAGAATACGAATGAATGTTGGAAATGGCATAGAATATTGGGTCACCTTAAATTAAATAATATGGTCAAAATAATCACTAATAAATCTATGAATAACATGCCTAATATCACCAAACCAACAAACACAATTTGCAAAGCATGTCAGCATGATAAGCAGACTAAAAGAAGGTTCAAGTCTAAAGAGTACTATAATATAATACCTTTGGAGTTAATACACACTGATCCCAATGGGCCTACAAGAATCCAAAGCATTCAAGGAGATAAAAACTTCATGTTACTCATATATGACTACACAATAATGACTTGGGTAGCATTCTTGAAAGAAAATTTAGAAGCTCTTGACAAGTTCAAGGCATTCAAGGCTCTTGTTGAGAATGAGAAGAATGGAAAGATCAAGTTCTTAAGATATAATAGAGGAGGAGAGTTTTGGTTTAATGATTTTGATGAATTTTTTGAGGTTTATGGAATAAGGAGACAATTCTTAGTAGCTAGGACACCTCAACAAAATGGGGTAGTGGAAAGAAAGAATAGGACAGTTCAAGAGATGGAAAGAACTATGATAAATGAGTTTTGATTATCTGATGGATATTGGAGAGAGGTAATGAGCACTAAAATTTACATTTTAAATAGAGGACACATAATCTCTAATGGTAATAAGACTCCTTATGAATTGTGGAAAGGTAGATATGCTAATGTGGAACACTTTAGAGTGTTTAGGAGTAAATGTTTCATCAAAATAGATGATGAAGACTTAGTAAAGTTTGATTCTATATCTAATGAAGGTTTATTCTTGGGATAATCATTAGTGAACTCAACCTATAGATGCTATAATAGGAGGTTACAAAAGATAGTATAAATCACCAATTTCAATATTGATGAGACAAAGAAATCATACTCACATTCAAAGGATACATTAGAGAATCTATACTTTAAGAATGAAGAGAAAACTATAGAGTTTGGTGAGGAAGTAGAAGTTGAGGAAATAAAAGACTCAAAAGGCCCATCAAGTCAGATTCAAAGAGATCATCTAGAATCATAAATCATTGGCAACAAAGATGTAGGTATGCAAATAAGGATAATACTGATAAGTAACTTAAATAAAGAGAATATTTCTCTATTTTTCAAGATTTAACCTAATAACCTTGTAGAAGCAAGCAAAGAAAAGTTTTGTATATGTGTTATGAATTAGGAGTTAGACCAAATAGATAAGTATGAGCCTTGGGATCTAGTTCCTAGGCCTAAAGATAAGAATGTCATTGGCATAAAATGGGTGTTTAGAAACAAGTTGAATGAAGATGGAGAAGTCATTAGGAACAAGGCTAGATTGGTATGCAAGGGATATACACAAGTTAAAGGGATAGACTTTGAGGAGACCTTTACACTAGTGGAAATATTGGAGGCCATAAAATTATTTGTAGCATATGCAAGATTCAAAGGGTTCAAGGTGTACCAAATAGAAATCAAATCTACCTTTTTTAATGGAAACTTAGAAGAAGGGGTATACATAGATCAACATGAGGGGTTCTCATTATCAGGTGATAATGACTATGTTTGTAGATTGAAAAAGGATCTTTATGGAATCAAGCTCCTAGATCTTGGTATGCCAAGTTAGATAGGTATCTGTTGGATCAATGATTCAAAAAAAGAGTTGAAAATAGTAATTTGAACATAAAGATAGAATATGACCATTAGTTGATAATAGTTGTCTATGTGGATGACATCATATTTGGTAGAAATAATGAGACAATGACCAAGGCCTTTCAAGAGGTGATGAAGAAAGAGTTTGAGATGTCCATGATGGGATAACTATCATTCTTCCTTGGGTTTAAAATCACTCAATATGAAAAAGGTATATTCATTTCATAATCCAAGTACATAAGAGAGATGTTGATGAAGTTTGAGATGGAAGATTGCAAGGTAGTTAGTACACCTATGATCCTAGGGTGTAAGTTAAACAAGGAAGATGAATCTCCAAAGGTTAATCATACATCATATAGGTTAATGATTGTAAGTCTACTATGCACCATTGCCTTTACACCTAATATCATGTAAGTGTTAGGTCTTGTGGGAAGGTTTCAAGCAGATCTAAAAGAAAAACATTTACAAGCAGTCAAAAGGATACTCAAGAATCTCAAGGGAATTATGGAGTTTAGGTTGTGATATCCAAAGAACAATGAGTTCAATTTCATAGCCTATATAGATGCAAACTAAGAAGGAAGCCTATATGATAGGAAAAGTACTTGTGGAGGAGTTTTCTTCATAGGTGGGTGCCTAGTTTCATGGATAATCAAGAAGTAACCATCAGTATCATTATCCACTTGTGAGGTCTAGTACATTGCAGTAGTTTCATGTTGCACTCAGGTCTTATGGATGAGATAGACCTTAAAATACTACAAGGTGGATTATGATGGTCCTAGCCCTATCTATTATGATTATACAAGTGTTATAAGCATCTCAAAAAACCCTATCATGTACTCAAGGACTAAGCACATTCCTATCAATTATCATTTCCTAAGAGAGCAGGTAAGTGAACAAAGTGTTTATTACATCTTGATTCCTCACTGAGTAAATTATTTGATTATCTATGGATATTTATAGTTGATAAATCTAGATTTAGATATTTTTGGATAATATTTGAGGTATATACTATTATGGTGCAGTAAGATATTGCTTAGGTTACATGTTTACATTGTTAAGAGCTAGTTGTAGTGTATGTGTTTACATTATGAACATATTGATTTGTTATTTTAGCTATAATTTATGATGTATGTATATCATGATATAATGATCTAACTACCTACTTGTTGTGAGGTTGATGTAGGAGAACTCATCCCTTAGAGCGTGATGAAGGGAAAACATCATCAAAAAGGTGTCAGGATCTAGACAATAAAACTAGAATTGAAAACAACTAGAAATCAGAATCAGCAAAGAATAAGAGATACAAGAAACCACCCTAAAAACTTGTATTAAACTCTTGGAAATACAATTGAAGAAATATCTCTTTCTTCCACACCTGTCTTAGATGTATAGATCTCTTTCCAGATCTCTTTCCCTCAAGAGTTCTCTCTCTCAATTACAATCAACTCCAAAAACCTGGATTGATTCACATATACATATACTTTACAATTCTTGTATTGTTCTACAATAAGCTATGAAGATCTATCCCTGTTATATAACTTTAGGGATTCATGAGCATACAATCACAACCATTAGATGCACCTCCTAATCAAGGGCTCAAAATAGTCCTACTAAAGATAGAGATGTGAACTTAAGACTAACACTTAATCCTATCATGCAAACATTCTATTTTGTCCACGAAAATAGATTCTAGACGCACAGGTGACTGATGTCGGTCCCTGCCTGTCTACCTGTGACCAATGTCGACCGATCCATGACCGATGCCGACAGCCTATGGTCCATTCCTGACCGTCGTTGGTGACTGTGTGACTCTTGCAACTTTTGCACTCACTCATTTGGTGAAGCTTTTAGCTCCACACCTTAACAATCTCCCACTTGGAGATAAAAAGCTGCACCAGTACCTGTACAGCAACATCTTCTAGCTTCTCCATCTTCAAACTCAATCTTGAAGACCAACAAAAGTTGAATAAAAATTCAACTTCTCTTTTGTTATCGGCTTGGTTAACATATCAGCAGGGTTCTTATTTGTATGGATCTTCTCCAGCTTCAACTCACCATCCTCCAATACCTGTCTAATGAAGTGGTACCTTAGTTGTATATGTTTGGTTCTTGAATGAAAGGCTAAATTCTTAGCCAAATGAATTACACTCTGACTATCACTGTATAATCTACAACTCTCTTGCTCTTTTCCTAGCTCTTCCATGAACTGTGTCATCCATATCATCTCCTTGCTAGCCTCTGTGACTGCAATGTATTCTACCTCTGTAGTAGACAAGGCAACAACCTTTTGCAACTTTGAAATCCAGCTAACTGCCATTCCACCAATAGTGAAAACATATCCTATGGTGTTCCTTCTACCATCCAAATCACCTGCCATATCTAAATCTACATATCCATGTAGAGAAGTGTTTGACCCACCATAGTATAAATGCCTATTGCTAGTCCCTCTCAGATATCTAAGGATCCACTGAACTATTTTCCAGTGCTCCTTCCCTGGATTGGCCATATACTTACTTATAACTCCCACTGCTTGGGCAATATCTGGTCTAGTACATACCATTGCATACATTAAGCTCCCAACTGTGGAAGCCTATGGAACTCTACTCATGTACTCTACCTTATCATGTGAATTAGGACACTATTATTTACTCAACTTGAAGTGTCCAGCCATAGGTGTGCTTACCGGTTTTGCATCTTGCATATTGAACCGTTTCAACACCTTGTTCACATAATCCTCTTGAGAAAAAATCAACCTGTGATTTTTCTTGTCTCTCTTAATACTCATGCCAAGGATTTTCTTTGCTGCTCCCAAATCTTTCATGGAAAATGTGTGAGCTAATTTCACCTTAAGCTCAGAGATATCCTACATGTGTGATCCTGCAACCAGCATATCATCTACATACAACAATAGAATAATATATCTACCATTATCCAATCTCTTAAAATACACACAATGGTCAGATTGACACCTACTGTAGCCATGCTCAGTCATAAACCTGTCAAATCTCAAATACCACTGTCTAGGAGCTTGCTTGAGACCATAAAAGATTTTCTTCAATTTGCACACAAGTTTCTCCTTACCTTTGACCTCAAATCCTTCCGGCTGATCCATATATATTTCTTCATCCAAATCTCCATGAAGAAATGTTGTCTTAAAATCAAGTTGCTCAAGATGCAAATCCTCAATAGCAACTAAAGACAATACAGTCCGTATAGAAGTCATTTTAACTACAAGAGAAAAAATCTCACCAAAATCAATACCTAGTTTTTGTGTAAATCCTTTCACTACCAACCTGGCCTTATATCTCATCTGTCCATTCTCACCTTCCTTCAATCTGTAGATCCATCTATTCTTCAGTGTCTTCTTTCCTACTGGCAACTCAACCAAATCCCATGTTTGGTTCTCTCTCAAGGAATCAATTTCCTCATGCCTAGCTCCCACTGATTCTTGGATTCCACCTGTATTACTTCATCAAAACTCTCTGGTTCTCCACCATCAGTAAGCAATAAATATAATAATGAAGGGGAATATCGAATTGGAGGTTTACTTACCCTTTTTGACCTCCTGATGGGCATCTGAGACTCATTCACAACACGCTATCTGCCCAAATTCTCTGACAGTGACCGACTTCAGTCACCTCTAGGCCTGTAACTAACTGACGTTGGTTCCACATGACCGACATTAGTTCCTATTTGATTGACATCGATCCCTATCTGACCAACATTAGAACCTGTATTGCTGATGTCAGTTCCTACCTGACCGACGTTAGTCTCTATGTTTTCATGTCTGTGATTATTCTTTCTTGTGAGCTCATTTTGGACCGTCACCTCATCCAATTCTCCATTACTCTGCTCATATTGATTCAGCTTCTTGAGCTGATCACTATACATCACTTTTTCATTGAAAATAACATCACAGCTTCTAATTATCTTGTTAGTTCCTAGATTCCAAAACCTGAATCCAAAATCTCCAAAGCCATAATCAATAAATGTGTACCTCATAGACATAGCATCTAACTTCTTTCTATTTTCCTTATCAACATGCACAAAAGCTTCACAACCAAAAACTTTAAGAAATGAAAGATCTACCTTTTTACCTATCCATGCCTCTTCTAGAATTCCACCATCTAGAGCTGTAGAGGGTCCTCTGTTAATTAGGTACACTGCAGTATCTACAACTTCTGCCCAAAACTCTAAGGGCAAACCAGCATGGAATCTCATACACCATGCATGCTCTATTATTGTTCTGTTCATCCTTTTAGCAACTTCATTTTGTTGAGGTGTCCTTGGAACCATCCTTTGCCTGTGTATTCTATGCATATAACAATACTAGTTGAGCTTGTAGCTGCAGAACTCACCACCATTGTCAGATCTAAGGCACTTCAATCTCCTACCTATTTCATTCTCAACCATAGCTTTCCAAATCTTAAAAGTGTCAAAAATATCAGATTTCTTCTTTATACAATAGACCCATACCTTTCTTGTAGCATCATCAATGAAAGAAACATAGTATTGTGATCCTCCAATAGAAGCAACCTGAGCTGGTCCCCACATGTCTGTGTGAACAAGCTCCAACTTGTGCTTCTTCTTTGTTGACCCAGTCTTGAGAAAACTCACTCTCTTCTACTTTTCAAACACACAA
Source organism: Torreya grandis (assembly GCA_037957365.1). Classification (NCBI taxonomy): domain Eukaryota; kingdom Viridiplantae; phylum Streptophyta; class Pinopsida; order Cupressales; family Taxaceae; genus Torreya; species Torreya grandis. The sequence goes on from JARHVA010002874.1 coordinate 1,064,859, forward strand.
TGCTCATATAAATCTAGATCTATGCTTTTCAAATCTAAAAGCTTACATTTTCACTTAAGAATAGACATTCCCTTCTCACTCATGTGGCCAAGCCTCTGGTGCCACAACTTTGCATCTACATCGGAATTAGATAATACAGAAGAAGAATTATCAGTAATACAATTACATAAATAGAGAGTACCTACTCTCTTACCTCTAGCTAACACAAGTGCACCCTTGGAAACCTTCCAAGATTCAGCTGTGAGAGTTATTGTACAACCCTCATCCCCTAACTTTCCTACAAAAATCAGATTCCTCTTCAGGCTGGGAATATGTATGACATCTCTCAACACCCATGTGTTGCCATTCTACATTTTCAGCTGCACTTTTCCTTTGCCAACAATTTTACAAGGCTCATCATCCCCTAAATAAACTATTCCAAAATCTCTATGGACATAGTCACTGAAATATTCTCTATTAGGGGTTGCATGAAAAGAGGCACCAGAATCTAAAATCCAAGATTCTATATTATTATGCAAAGAGAATATAAGAGCATCTTGTGCGACTATACCTGCAAATTTTGCTTCTTCTTTACCTTCATGTTGATTGTCCTCTTTAGGTTTAGACTAGCAATCTTTGCTTATATGCCCTATCTTTCCACAATTCCAGTAAGCTATCCTCCTGCCATTCTTGGATTTGGATCTACCTCTCATCTTTGACTTAGACCTTGATCTCCTATGCTTGCCCTTCTCTTTTTGCCTTCCCCTACTTTCAAAACTTAAAGCGTTCCCTAATGTAGCCTCTGTGTTTTTCCTATGAATTTCTTTATTTAAGATCACACTAACAACATCATCTACTTTTAAAATATTTGAAGCAGATACAGTATTACTAACTGCCATTACCAAGCTATGCTAGCTTTCAGGCAAAGAACATAATATTAAAAGAGCTATTTTGATTGAATTTAATTGATTTAAAATTCCATGGAAATCATTTAGATGATTAGATACAGATCCACCTTCCTGCATTTACAAATTAAATAACTGCTTCATAAGATATACCTTATTTGAAGCTGAGGGTTTTTCATATAAATTTGTTAGAGTAGTCATTAACTCTACCATTGACTTTGCCTGTGATAAATTAGATATCACAGTAGATACCAGACTCGATCTTATGGATCCAAGAGCCTTTCTATCAAGAACTTCCCATTCTTCATCTTCCATGTCTGTGGGCTTCTTTGCAACCCCACCTAATAGTAAGTATAGATCTTTCAGATACAAATAATCTTCTATCTTCATTCTCCATAATTAGTAATTCTTGCCATTAAACTTCTCCATTCTCAGTTTGCTTTCTTCTGCCATTGCTAACTCCCACTCAAATAGAAATCCCTACAGAAACCCCTGTGAGTGTCTTGTAATCAACACACACTAACCAGATCTGAAACACCTATTAGTGAGCGTGAGCTCTGATACCACTTGTCAAGATCTAGACAATAACAATAGATTACTTTTGCAAGTGACTAAATGTGGAATTAAACCAGAATTGAAAACAACTAGAAATTAGAATCAGCAAAGAATAAGAGATACAAGAAACCACCCTGAAAACTTGTATTAAACTCTTGGAAATACAATTGAATAAATCTCTCTTTCTTCCACACCTCTCTCAGATGTACAGATCTCTTTCCAGATCTCTTTCCCTCAAGAGTTCTCTCTCTCAATTACAATCAACTCCAATAACCTAGATTGATTCACATATACATATACTGTACAATTCTTGTACTGTTCTACAATAAGCTATGAAGATCTATCCCTATTATATAACTGTAGGGATTCATGAGCATACAATCACAACCATTAGATGCACCTCCTAATCAAGGGCTCAAAATATTCCTACTAAAGATAGAGATGCAGACTTAAGACTAACACTTAATCCTATCATGCAAACATTTTATTTTGTCCATGAAAATAGATTCTAGACGCACAGGTGACCGACGTTGGTCCCTGCCTGTCTGCCTGTGACTGACGTCGGTTGATCCATGATCGATGCCGGCAGCCTCTGGTCCATTCCTGACCGTCGTCGGTGACTGTGTGACTCTTGCAACTTCTGCACTCACTCATTTGGTGAAGCTTTTAGCTCCACACCTTAACAAAAAGGTGATGTAGATCGAAATGTTATAGGATGATAGAGGAACTGGCTAGAACCCTACACACACCACAGTAGCTAGCACATGTTATAATGCATAATAAACGGTTTGCACATGTGATTATTTTTGCTTACATTAAATAGTTATTTTCCATTATTTAATAGTGTAGGCTAGATGGTTTAATCAAACTTGATTTGCATGATTAATATGTATGATCATTAATTCTAGTAGAAACATTATTAGTGTAATTATATTTTAATTTGGGTTATTAATTTGTGAAAATGTCATTAAAATTATATGGTATTAAGAGGATGATAATTAAATAAAGAAAATTACATATTTTTATGAATAATAAATATAAATTTGGAAATTATTATTTAAGAGAAAAAATTTGGAAAAAAAATAAGAAAAAATAAAAAAATAATTACATTAAATAATGAAAAAAAGGGGAAAGAAAAACAAAAACAAAAGAGGAATCTATTAAATCAAAGACTACACATTTTTATTAAGGGGATCATGGAATATGAAAAGGGGGTAGCATAGGGAGAAAAAGCATAGCATATAAAGGAAAATGAGAAAGAAAGTAGGCAATCAAATAGAAGAAATTCCAAGTAGGAAATACTTAATTTCTATATATTTATGCAATAAATACTTGTGTGTTTATCTATGCATATGAATCCATATATTTTGGTTGTATACATTTGGGTATGCATTGTATTTATAAATATGTATATATACCTAAAATAATTATTAGGTAGTGACTTATCTACATATATAGCATTTTATTTATATGCTTTATATAGCAACTTATTTTTTTTAGCATGTAATGACTTAGTGTGTAATTTACATAGTGATTTAATGAAGGCAATGATTTAGTATGATATATATAACTATGATTTAGTATATACTATTTTTTGTATGATATAGTATGATAAATGTGTTGTATATGTTGTATATGTGAATATGTAGTGATCTAATGAATTTAGAGTATATGTATAAATATTCTAGTGACTTGTTATAATATTATAATTACAAACCGGTGACTTGTCATAATATTATAATTTACATTACAATCAATGACTTGTAATATTAGCAAAGAAAGCCAGATAAATATGACCTTAGTATATTTTGATGAAGTAACTTGTAATACTATATTTAAGATGAAAATAATATATGCAGCATTTATCTTAGCTGAGAGAAATATAAACATATTATTTTGCATACCTATTAAGGTGCTTGGTGATATTAGCAATTTGTTTATACTTATGTGGCATCACTGAGCTTATATGTACTTATGTAGCAATATATTTTTACCAGTATATTATGTGGCAATGACTTATACTAATTATTTAATAAGTCATATGCAGTGATTGGATAAAATAATGTAAAGATTTATATTAACTTCAGCATGCAGTACTTCAAAATAAGCAAGTCATGATTCTACAGAGGCATGCAGTGACTTATTTTAGATTCAATAAATAATATGTAGTGACTCATTTTAAGAGTAAGTAAATTATGAATATTAAAACATCTTAAAATTTTAACATAATGACTTATAATTTAACACAGTGATTTACAAATTAAATGTAATGATTCTTTATAAGGCAATGACAATTTATAATCATGTAATGACTTGATTATGAAGTGTAATGACTATTTTATACTCATAAGGTCTCATTTTATTTCATCCTTATAGGTAGTGGTTTTCCCAAGGATGCATAGTAATGAATTCTCTAATTCAATCACTAAAATACTAAAAAGTGACTATAAATATAGATATAATAAATATCCTCCTAAAAAGTGTGAAAATTCAAAAGATATAAAAATAAAATTGAAAAAGGCATAGAGAATACGAAGTCTATAGACTTTGGAGAAGTAGTTACGGTGTCATCTTAACTTAAATATTGGATTTGTTGTATTCTTTTTCCTTCAATGTTTTTCCCTCCTTCATCATAGGCATCGACTTGAATGTTTACATAGATTCAACTTCTGCATAATGAATGGTATGCATGTAAAGGCATTGATGCTTTATATAGGTAGATTTTATGGGAGCTTTTATGCTAGGGTGAGTTTGGTAGCATTGTAACAATCTCTTTGACACAAATATGAAGACAATAGTGTAAGGAAGAGTATCAGGGTTGTATTATGCAATATATACAACTTATTCCACTTATTATTATTTAATTAATTATTATATATGTGGATAATTCTAATTTTTGAAAGTGTGTGATATAATAAAATGTGAGAGTATACATGTGGCATACTAACTGTATAAATATATCTTTAACATTATAAAGGTTGTACCAGGTTTATTTACGTATATAAAAATAATTGTTGAGTACTCTAGGAAAATACAAAGTAAGTATGTGTGTGTGTGTGTGTGTGTGTCTATATAGATATATAGATGTGGGTTTGGAGTGTGTAATAATATCCAAAATTGTAGAATTATAGAAAGATCTATTTAATGGGATATATATAATTTTTGCAGCATACTAGTGTATATACTATTTGACTATGTACATAGGTATGAGTTCATTTAGTACAAAAGGTCACATTGTTTGTTCTCTCTCAGCTTGATATGCTAAAGGTAAACCCATCATGTAAAAGTATGCCAGTACTACTAGACAATGTAACTCCCAATGTAAATTTTGATCCAGTGGTTATAAGATAGTTTACACCATGATTATTCTATTTTTGGTTAGTATATTTACTGACTATGTATACTATAAATGATCAATATGTTGTATCATAAACCACCAATACCTATTGAGAATTATTGGTTTGGGTATTGAATATCATGCCATGGTAATTAGGTGTAAAAAATGTAAATAAGGGCATATACATAATAGCTAAATTAGGATGAATGACTATAAGAATAGATTATGATGAGTATGTTGTGATGGTTTGAGTGATTCATAAATATGTGTGCATGATGAAACTAATGTGCATCACATAAGAGCAATTAGTATATGGCCAAATTCTCATATACAAACCAAAATACAAAATATTATGTTATCTTGAGAATTTGTGTATGATGTTATGTATGGAAGAAAATATGTCTAGGTAGGGAATAAATTATGAAGGAGGATACATTATAGAATCCCTTATCTTTTAAATATGGTCATTATACTTCATGAATAGGGAAATTATAATGATTTTTGAAATCATATGGAGTATATTATTAGAGCTATAAATAAATGTTAGTATATAATAGTAGCAAATTATGTATAATTCACTATTTGAGTCTACTAATATGTATAATTGTTTAGACATATATCGCATATATTAGTGCCTCATTATGTGTGCCTATATGTTATGTTCATTCTAATTTTTAATGTGTAATTTAAACATAGGATATACCTGATTGGTATAAACCATACTTGCATGCCTATTATTTAGGATTATGGAGCTTTTGATTTTTGAAAACTATGAGACTAGTTGTTCATGATTGAGTATTGTGCTCATGAGCAATGATCTATGATATTATGGGATGTCATAGATTGTTTTCATTTGTAAATTATAGTTTAAATGAATATTATGTTAGGGTGGTACAAACTTTAATAAATATATTTATATTGCTTCATATATTTGATGGACTAAATGTATGTGTGTTGGATATATCTAAGAATAACATGTTTTATGACAAATAGTAGGACCTTTTTTATGCATGTATATAATCTCCTTGAGAATATAGCGAAAGCTAAGATAGAATGTTATGTGTTTCATGGAAACTATGACTTATTTTATTATATCTAGTTTATTAAATATAAGCTTATGTTTCCATGTATTTAAAACTACTTTATTATGACTGATTGTGAAAAAATTAGTAGTTGTGTCTTAGAATACTAGACCATGGTAATATGGGTTATCATACGGTGTTGTATGCTTGGAAACTTATTTTGGTAGTTGAAATCTATAGTTAAATGTGTATTTTACCTAGGTGGTATAAACTATAGTCATTATTTCTAGTATGGGATAGATAATAATGTAAGATTCATTCATATGTTTGATAAAATAAATGTATGTTTTGATTACTCCAATGTTTAGCATGTTATGTGATAAGATTTATAGTAGGATGTAAGTTGTATGAATCTTGTGGTTAAATTATGTTTAACCAATATCACTTTATTGATACTGAGTAAGGAGTGAGATGGACTTCACTAGCTTATTATCATCACAATGCTAGATGAAGGCAATCTGATCAAGTGGTGTGTATGAATTTGATTGATCTATAGATCTCTATTATTTATTATTCTTAAACCTTTGGCCAAATTATGTTTAGTAAGACATTATAATTTCATGAGTATAATTTACATGTTTGTGTGATATCTTGTAATAGAATGGGTTTTCTATGATATATGGCATGTTTAGTTTTAGAAATCATATAGCACACAGGTACTTACTTATCTCTCTGGATTCTCATGACATCACTATTTACTCATCCATGAAGAGAGGGCCATTTCCTGATGAGATTAGTGTAGGGGATCATTGGTCCATGGTTGGTGTGGAAAATTTATTTAGATTATGCTCTCCCTCCCCATAGCAATACTACTATTGAGATGACACGTGAGATTGCCATAGATACTAGAGAGTTTAGGGAACTCATGCTCTGAGAAGCCATGTATCTTATTTATGTACATTGTATTATATTGTATTTATTATTAGAAACATTATCATTAAGAATTATAATTATCTATTTACAATGGATTGATAATAGTGGCTATGTATTATACCAATAGTGGTTGGCTATTTGTAACTACTTTCTATGATTGTATTATGATGCATTTTCATACATTGATAGTGTTTAGTGACTGTTAGATGTCACATGCTTATTTACAGTTAACTCTTAGAGTATTTTGTAAGATCAAAACTTATATTCTCATGGTGTAATTTATTATATGTAATTTTAAAAAATCACATATTTATATGTCTAAGCTAGCGGGGTGGTTACATGTGGTATCAGAGTGATGGTTCGAACTCTAAGACCTAATGAGTCAATTAGTGTTTTTGTATCCTTCTGTTTATCCAAAAAAAATAGTGAAATGTGTATGGTACATTGAGTGTGTGCCTTAGGAGCATTCATACCCCCCCTTAGATTTTTTAAAGGTTTGGTTTAATTAGTGTCTCAATGGTGATTGTTGTAACCAATGTTTTGTAGGTGAATGTATAGTATAGTTATTGATTTTTGAATAACAGATTCATACCATAGTTTGATCACTTAGATCGAACATCTTGAGTTTGATTACATCTTTCTTGGTAATCTAGTTACCTCTATCATTTATGTTTTATGTTTTGAGTATTTAAAAATATTTTGATGCTTCTCACTTAAGTATATGTGCTTTATTTTTTTATGACTTATATACACTAATCCTATGAATGGGAAATTTTATAATATAGTTTGGTACTATTGACCATTTTTTACCACAAGTCAAAATGGGCCAACCCCCTATATTTCAAAACTTGATATAGGCATCTATTATAATTTCATAGGGTGTTTCATGGTTCATTTTATGTGATTTAATGTGCTTATAGCCTTGGTCATAATTCATATTAGTCTGTATATCATTTTATGTCATTTAGCAGTCATATATGGGTCATAAATGAAGTGGTAAAATTTTTAAGGGTGTTCAAGTGTTATAATATCTCTCAAAACATCCAATATGTTATATTCCTTGTAAATAATGTTAGTACTAATTTAAACTTGTAGGTTCCTAGCTAAAAATCAATAAAACAAGTGAAAAAGGAGTTTTTGCAGTTGTATGACCTATGAGAAAGAGTGGCATGTGTGAGAATATTAAAAAATGACAATTTATCTTCCTTTAATTCATTTTAATTCTTTATATAATTTTTAAGTTCCAAAAATGGGCTAAAACCATTCTATCTCTCCATCGCTCCACTAGGCACGTAGAACTAGTTAGCAAGTTTCTTCTTGGTATGACCAATAGGAAGACTTATAGGTTAAATGATTTTGGTGGTGGAAATTAAAAATTTTAAAATTAACATTCATGGTAATATTTTAAGGATTGGCATATTCTTCTTTATGAACCATACTTTATAAGTTGACTATCTTTTTATGCATACTAATCCCCACACCCTGTAGGTTTTGATTTTGTTTGAGGTTTTTCATACAATCTAGCTGATGAAATTTATTTTAAAGGATTTTAACTTAATTTTCACATGTTTCCCATTTTTTTTCATGTTTGGAAGTGTTTTGATGAGTTTAAGCCTCTTAAGTTGCATGTGGAATATGTTAGTGAGGTTAAAGTCAGATTTTAACACTTGAAAAAGTTTTCTCTCTATAATAGTTTTAAATGAGTGTGTGGTGTTGTATCTCATTCCTTTGATTTATTTTTAACCCCATATATTTCCAATCTTACTCTCCAAGATTAGCATTATGAAGGTTGTAGTCAAAATGTGAGACACAGTCAGCTCTCAGTTCACTTTCACTTATAGGCATGGAGTATAAGGGTCCTGATAACATTTATGGAGGTATAATGTAAGGTTTTAAGATGTTTTACATCTTATTATAAATATCAGATAGCAATCTAAGCCTCTAAATAGCACATAAGGGACTGTGAAAGTTAATACAAATTGAACACACAGTCATACACCATTATTGCATGCCTACAAGTGCCTCACAGATGCTAATCACATTGAATGAGAGTATTTGAATTAAATAAGGTTCTCCATGGTGAAAATATTCCATTTAAAAGTTGATGGAGGGTCTAAAACTCATTGAACACTCATATTCTATACACATTGCTTATGTTCACACTCATTACCTTGCCTACAACTATAATAACACTCTTAGGGGAATGTCACATTGAAATAGGGTGTGGAGACTTGTATCAAGCATTGAAATGTTTTAAAATATCCTTTAAACACTTTGAAAAAGCATAAAACTAGTTATGAAGTCATACCATATGCACACTAACAATATTCATACCCACTACCTATATTCTGCAATGTCCACCTACATGTGGCTTACACAACGGCATGAAGGTGTTATAGGGAGAATTATTGACATGTTTTGAAACCTTATTGAGGTTTTAGGTGGTTATAGAGACCATGAAATCAATGAATTAAGAATTATACTGGTAGGCAAGAGTGAGAAGTCACTTCATGAGAAGAGAATCTAAATTCAGGGACAAGTTTCCTTAAAGCTCCAAAACAGAGCCCCAACCCCTTTTGGTGTTAATATATAATAGTGTTGCATAGAGTTTTGAGAAATCTAAATGATCATACCTTGTATCCCTATCCTAAGGGAAGAGCCTTGAAAAAGGGAGTGGGTGTGTGACTAGATGAAAGTGATATTTTAAGGCCTTCAAAGTATATATTTGTTCACTACAAACATTCAATTATTCCTACAAGATTTAAACTCTCAAGTGCTTTCATAACCCAAAGTTGCAATATAGAGGCATGTCACCATGTTGAGTGATCTTACTAAGTTGAGAGATGCTCCAAGTATCCAAATAATATTTCAAAAGGTTGTATTATAAGGGTTTTCACTTCCATCAACACTTATAGGTGTGTTTTTCCCTAAGACAACTTATTTATAGTTGATTGTAGACTCATATAGGCTCATGAGGTGAGCTTAGACATGGAAACACAAACACTTTCTAGTGAAAGCTACCTCCAAAAGAATTAAAGTGGATAATAAACCATGTTTCATATATTTCAAGATGGATACTCACCTAGAAGACCTCTATTTTGCTCCAAAATAGCCAACTATAGCTAACTATAGCATGACAATGACATATGAACATGACCAGTCTTGAAGTTAGCCTCACCCAAAGCATAGTATGAACAAGTAGTAATATTATATGAGAATATATAACATTAATAATAAATTTTAGGGATTAGGTATACTTGGATAAATGTACCATATTTTCAAAGTGTGTGAAGAGATGTATAGTTAATAGTTAAGATATATGCATCTATCCTTGTTTTCCCTCAATCCTTCCATGTTTGATGCAAGTGATTCCACTCTAGAAGGCCATATGAAGTGTTGTTAATTATATGTATCTATTCTCAAGTTTACAATGATCCTCCGTATCTACAACTGATCTATGGTTTCACTTATATTGGATAGTCTTCATGCATGTCACTTTCATATTGAAATACTAATGCTAGTGTATTCTAGGACTTTTAGACTAGTATTGTAAACCTTGTTTCTTAGTGAAATAAGTATGATGGTATTGTGTAAATACTTATGGTGTATCATCCCCTTATATTATTTCCTTTTCATGCAAACTTCTATCTTTTTTCCAACAATCAAAAAGTTAGTTAGGTGATAAGCACTTCAAGGCATATTCAAGGAGCTAGCCCTTAAACCTAGAGGTCCACTTCTACTATAGGTAAACCCACATACCTATAAGTATTCCCATGTTTCCAAAATATATAGGAGGTTTGAACACCCTCCTCTAGGGTGAAATATTTGGTGACAATAGGTACCACATAGTGCAATGAGAAAATTTCTTGTACTAGAGTATAGATGTTTTGGTTGAGAATTCCTTTGTGTTAGGAGTTTGTTTTTTGATTGGTACCCTTATGTTTATGTGGATTAAGAATAAGTTTCATCTATCTTAGTTGGAATAAAGGCAATTTGTTACTCCTTCACTTTCCTTTGACATCATTATAAACCCTAAGAGGACTCTTATTTTCTAAAAGTTGAAACTTGTACCTAAAATATTCTTTTGACCATATTCTCTTTGAGTACATGGGATAAGCATATTCTACTTCTTGTTGAGAGAGAAGTTGTAAGATTGGATGAATTGATGCATTTATTTGTATTAGTATTTTCCTTTTGATTATGTAATTAGGTTATGATATTACTCTTACAAGTTTGGTAAGTATGTAGTGATTTTGATAACTTGGATTACAATGTTTTGTTTATGCCATGTGAGGGTATTTTTGAGTTATGTTGCTGAGAAGTTACTTCTCTACTTTACACTTATGAATTTTTAGAGTCACTAATTTATCTTACTTCTGAACTTTGACCACAAAGAGTGGTGATCCTTGAATTTATGTAAATTCTACTCAATTATAATTGTTATTATATACCTTTGATTATATTGATAATATTCTCTTTGCTTCGAGCACATTGTTTTGAAAAGATATTTATGTACCTTCACTAGGATAAAGTAGGGTATAGGATGTGTGGAACATATTATTAGTCTAAAATGGTTGAATATAAACTTTTAACTTGAATAAGATATGTATATATCTTATTGTAAATCATCGTATAGAAAAACACTCTTGATGTCCAACTGATGGACTTTCCATATATGTATTTAAGGTAAATATATTAAAAGCCTAATGGAGTTCATATTGTCAATTAGAGTAAATATTTTATGGTAATTAACATTTTCAACCTATGAAAAAACTTTTTACTATAATCCTATGTCTATAGTTATTAATGGAAAGCAAGCAAGAATACAGTGTCTCACTTGTTCCTTTATAAAGTTGTAAGGACGATGTGATCTTTGGCCTTTGTATGTTATTATAATTTAACAGTATTTCCTCTTAACTATTAATATAATATAATGGGTTAAGTTTTGAAATATGATACTAGTTATGTTGGCTAGTAGCAACTTAATACATTCATGGAATGATTGTATGATTTTTCTTGCAAGTATGTTGGTACATCTAAAATTATTTAGTATATGTTATTGTTTTCTATGATATATTAGTATAGATTTAGGATTAATTTAACCTTGTGTACATTGTGGATATCATTAATTCATGGAGACCTAAGGGATGAGTGGTGAATTAGGAACATTACTAAGCAATAGGAGTGGATACTACTTAGTCTCACATTGACTCGATAGTTACTGAGTTTGGATCCAATAGATGGACTTGTTGAATTCAAGATTTGACAGATGAACTTGTCAAATTCAATAATATGTCCATACACATGTATATGATGTAAATTTTATTCCTTAATTTTATATACACTATAAATGTAGTATTTCCAATTCTTGTTCATCATCATACTTGTTAGGAGATATGTGGAGTAGTGGTAGTATTGACATGTTATACTTATCAGTAACTACATAGAGTAGTGATAGTATTAACTTATACACATCATTCTTGCCAGTTTCTCTAAATGCTTTTTATTGAGATGAGAGAAATAATATCTAGGTTAAAGAGATGTGCAAAGGAGATAGAATATTTTATGGAACTTTCCTTGGCCATTTATTTTTAGATTTTATGATGATCTCATATGCTTTTGAAAAGCTAGAGAAAATTTCACTAAGATATGTCAGACCCTTTGAGGTATTATAAGTAGTCAATCTTATAGTATTTAGGCTTTTCTATTGATTCTAGACCCTGAGGTGGTCATGATAGAATTAATGAAAGTAAGTGACACTCACAAACTTTGTTTGCATAATATAGACATGTCATAGTGTAGGGTCTTGTACGACCAATGCTCAGAGAAAGGTAATATTTGGGATGACTATGAGGAGATATATAGGTAAGTCTCATGTTTATTTACTTAATTAAATATTATATACCATGTTATTTATTTTTTGAAAAAAAAAATTTACTTCATAACTTATGTTAGAATTAGAGTCATCCGACATGATGAGTATCTTTAGGGGGAAGGATGTTACATATTGATTCCTCACTAAGAAAACTATTTGATTATTAATGGATATTTATAGTTGACAAATTTATATTTGTCTATTTTTAACTAATTTTTTAGGTATATACTATTATGGGGTAGTATAATTTGCTTAGGTTAAATGTTTGCATTGTTATGAGCTAGTTTTAGTGTATGTGTTTATATTATGAATATGTTGATTTTTTATTTTAGCAAAATTTTATGATGTATGTGTATCATGATACAATGATATAACTACATTATTCTTGTGAGGTTAATATATGATAACTCATCCTTCAGAGCACGATGGAGGGAGAGCATCATCAGAGAGGGTGACATAGATCGAGATGTTAGAGGATGATAGAGGAACTGGTTAGAACTCTGCACACACCATAGTAGCTAGCACATGTTAGAATGCATAATAAATGGTTTATAAATGTGATTATTTATGCTTGCATTAAATAGTTATTTGCCATGATTTGCTAGTGTAGGCTAGATGGTTTAATAGAACTCATTTTGCATGATTAATATGTTTGATCATTAATACTAGTAGAAACATTATTAGTGCAATTAGATTTTAATCCAAGATATTCATTTGTGAAAATGTCATTAAAATTCTATAGTATTAGTAGGATGATAATTAAATGAATAAAATTACAAATTTTTATGATTAATAAATATAAATTTGAAAATTTTTATTTGAGAGAAAAAATCCAGAAAAGGAATAAGAAAATAAAATTAAAAAACAATAAGAAAAAATTTTAAAAAAAAACACATTAAGTAATGAAAAAAAAGGGGGAAATAAAACCAAAAGTGAAAACAAAATAAAAATATTTTAAAGTAAAGACTATGCCTTCTTATTAGGGGGATCATGGAATATGAAAAGGGGGGAGCATAGGGAGAAAAGGTGTAGCATATAGAGGAAAAAGAGAAAGAAAAGATGCAATCAAATAAAATAAATTCTAGGTAGGAAAAGTACTTAATTTTTGTGTATTTATACAATAAATACTTGTGTGTTTATCTATGAATATGAGTCTTTATATTTTAGTTATATAAATCTAGGTATGAACTGTATTTATAAATATGTGTATATACCTAAAATAGTTATTAGGTAGTGACTTATCTACATATATAACATTTTATTTAAATGCTTTATACAATGACTTATTTTTTTAGCATGCAACGACTTAGTGTGTAATTTATGCATAGATTTAGTAATGAAGGCAGCGATTTAGTATGATATATACTATATATATGTGGCTATGATTTAGTATATATTATTTTTTGTATGATATAGTATGATAAATGTGTTGTATATGTTGTATATATGAATATGTAGTGATCTAATTAATCTAGAGTATATGTATAAATATTCCAGTGACTTTCTATAATAATATAATTACAAATAGGTGACTTGTCATAATATTATAATTTACATTATAACCAACAACTTGTAATATTAGCAAAGAAAGCCATACAAATATGACCTTAGTATATTTTGCTACAGTGACTTGTAATACTATATTTAAGATGAATATAGTATATGCAATATTTATCTTAGTTGAGAGAAACATAAACATAGAGTTTTGCATACCTACTGAGGTGTTTGGTGATATTAGCAATTCGTTTATACTTGTGTGGTATCACTGATCTTATATGTAATTAGGTAGTAGTATATTTTTACTAGTATATTATGTGGATGTGACTTATACTATTTGTTCAATAAGTTAGATTTAGTGATTGGATAAAATAATGTAAAGATTTATATTAACTTCAGCATGTAGTGCTTCAAAATAAGCAAGCAGTGATTCTATAGAAGCATGCAATGACTTATTTTAGAGTCAATAAATAATATTCAATGACTCATTTTAAGAGTTAGTAAATTATGGATAGTATGGTGTCTTACAATTTTACCATGGCGACTTACAATTTAACCACAATGAATTACAAATTAACTATAGTGACTCCTTATAAGGCAATGATTATTTACAATCATGTAGTGACTTGATTATGAACTGCAATGATTATTTTATACTCATAAGGTCTGCTTTTCTTTCATCTATATAGGTAGTGGTTTTCCCAAGGATGTATAGTAATGAATTCTCCAATTCAATTGCCAAAATACTGAAAAGTGGCTATAAATATATATAATAAAGGTCCTCCTAAAAAGTGTGAAAATTCAAAAGATATAAAAATAAAATTGAAAAAGGGATAGAGAGCAAGCAAGTTGTAGCCTTTGGGGAAGTAGTTATGACATCAACTTAACTTCAATATTGGATATGTTATATTCTTTTTCCTTCAATGTTTTTCCCTTCATCATAGGCATCGACTTGCATGTTTACATAGAGTCAACTTCTACATAACTAATGGTATGCATGTAAAGGCATCAATGTTTTATATAGGTAGCTTTTGTGGGAGCTTTTATGCTAGGGTGAGTTTGGCAGCATCATAACAATTCTTTTAACAAAAATCTAAAGATAATAGTGGAAGGAAGAGTATCGAGTTTGTATTATGCAATATATACAACTTCTTCCACTTATTATTATTTAATTAATTATTATACATGTAGATAATTTTAATTTTAGAAAGTGTGTGATATAATAAATTGTGAGAGTATACATGTGGCATACCAACTATATAAATCTATCTTGAACATTATAAACATTATATCTGGCCTTATCTATGTATATAAAAATAATTGAGTACCCTAGGAAAATACAAATTTAGGTGTGTGTGTGTGTGTGTGTGTGTGTGTGTGTGTGTGTGTGTGTGTGTGTGTGTGTGTGTGTGTGTGTGTGTACGTGGGTTGGGAGTGTGTAACAATATTAAAAATTATGGAATTATAAAAATATCTATTTAATGGGATATACATAATTTTTGCTACACAATATCATATATACTATTTGACTATGTACATAGGTATGAGTTCATTTGGTACAAAAGGTCACATTGTTTATGCTCTCTCAGCTTGATATGCTGAAGGTATACCCATCATGCAAAAGTATGCTATTACTAATAGACAATATAACTCCCAATGTAAATTTTGATCCAAGGGTTATAGGACAGTCTACACCATAATTATTCTATTTTTGGTTAGAATATTTATGAACTATGTATATTATAAATGATCAATATATTGTAGTATAGACCACCAATAATTATTGAGAATTATTGGTTTGGGTATTAAATATCATTCCATGGTAATCAGGTGTATGAAATGTATACAAAGGTGTATACATAATAGTTACACTAGGATGCATGACTATAAGAATAGATTCTGATGAGTATGTTGTCATGGTTTAAATGATTCATAAACTTTATGCTTGATTAAACTAATATGCATCACATAAGAGCAATTAATATATGGTCGAATGATCATATATAAACCAAAATAAAAAATATTATGTTTTCTTGAGAACTCGTGTATGAAGTTATGTACGGAAGAAAATCTGTCTAGGTAGGGAATAAACTATGAAGGAGGATACATTATAAAATCCCTTATATTTTAAAGATGGTCAATATAATTAATGAATAGGGAAATTGTAATGATTTTTAAAATAATATGGAGTACTTGATTAGATTTTTAAATAAATGTTAGTAGATGGTGGTAACAAATTATGTGTGATTCACAATCTGAGTCTATTGATATGTATAATTGTTTAGACATATATAGCATATATTAGTGCCTCATGATGTGTGTCTATATGTTATGTTCTTTATGATTTTTAGTGTGAAATTCAAACATAGGATATACCCAATTGGCATACTTGCATGCTTATTATTTAGGATTATGGAGCTTTTCATTTTTTTAAACTATGAGACTGGTTATTTGTGATTGAGTAGTGTGCTCATGAGCAATGATCTATGATATTATGGGATTTCATAGAGTATTTTCATTTAGAAATTATATTTTAAATATATATTATATCTAGATGGTACAAACTTTAATTAATATGTTTAGATTCCTTCATACATTTGATGGACTAAATGTATGTGTGTTGGATACTTCTAAGAATAACATGTTTTATGACAAATAGTAGGACCCTTTTTATGGGTGTATATAATCTCCCTAAGAATATAGTGAAAGCTAGGATCGAATGTTATGTGTTTCATGGAAACTATGACTTACTTTGTTATATCTAGTTTCTTGAATATAAGTTTATGTTTTTATGTATTTAAGACTACTTTATTAAGACTAATTGTGGAAAAAATAGTAATTATGTCTTAGAATATTATACCATGGTAATATGAGTTATCATAGGGTGTTGTATGCTTGGAAACTTATTTTGGTAGTTGAAATCTATAGTTTAATGTGTATTTTACCCAAGTGGTATAAATTATAGTCATTATTTCTAATATGGGATAGATAATAATGTAAGATTCATTCATATGTTTGATAAAATAAAAGTATATTTTGATTAATCATATGTTTAGCATGTTATGTGATAAGATTTCTAGTAAGATGTAAATTGTATGAATCTTGTGGTTAAATTATGTTTGATCAATCTTACTTTGTTGATACTGAGTAAGAAGTGAGATGGACTTCACTGGCTGACTAGCATCACAATGTTAGATGAAGGCAATCTGATCAAGTGTTGTGTATGAATTTTATTAATATATAAATCACTATTATTTATTAATATTCAAATTTTGGCCAAAGTATGTTTAGTCTGACATTATCATTTCATGAGTATGATTTATATGTTTGTGTGATATCTTATAATAGAACGGGTTTTTTATGATACACTGCATGTTAGTTTTAGAAATCATATAACACAGGTACTTGTTTGTCTCTCTATATTCTCGTGCCATCACTATTTACTCATTCATGAAGGGAGGGTCATTTCTTGGTGGGATTAATTTAGGGGATCATTAGCCAATGGTTGGTGTGGAAAAGTGCTTGGATGATGGTCTCCCTCCCCATAATAGTATTGCTATTGAGACAACACTTGAGATTGTCATAGATACTGGAGAGTCTAAAGAACTCATGCTCAAGGAAGCCATGTATCTTATTTATGTACATGGTATTATATTGTATTTATTATTAAAAACATTATAATCAAGAATTGTAATTACCTATTTAAAGTGGATTGACAGTAGTGGTTATGTATTGTAATAGTAGTGGTTATCTATTTATAATTACTTTATATGATTATATTATGATGCATTTTCATACATTGATAGTGTTTAGTGATAGTTAGAGTCACATGCTTATTTATAGTTAACTCTTAGAGTATTTTTCATGATCATAACTTAGATTCTCATGGTGTAATCTATTTATAGTATATGTGTTTTAAAAAAATTGTGTATTTCTATGTCTAACCTAGTGAGGTTATTATAGAATCAAACTTGAATATGTTTTTACACAGGATTATATTATAGACATTTTGACCAAGCTAGATCCAAAAGCAATATTTGAACACCTAGGACAAGATTTGGGTGTAGTTCTTACCCTTATTAGTCACTAAGGAAGTTAGGTGATTTGGGAGAGCTAATCAAGTGGTTCATTAGCTCTAAGTACAAATGAATAGTGTTAAAAAGGTATGAGTGGAGATAGGGGAACATGTTTATATGATGACTCATAAACTCATAGTACTATGTGTTGAGTGTTTGGTTACAAGAAGTGTGATCCATAAAGTTGCAAACATCACTTTGTCAATTATGTCAAAGGGGGATAAAGTTAAAAATGAGGGAGAAGTTGATTGTCAAGATAAGTTTCTAAGATTGGTTTTCATCAATGACAAAGTGGGAGATTGTTGAGTATTTTCATTGATGTCAAAGGTGCATCTTACATGAAGTTGATGTCATTGAAAGAGTGTGTTGATGTGACAAGGGTCATTGATGGAGTGTTGTCATTGAAGAAGGATGTCATGAAATATATTTTTAAGTAATTTAATGTATTAGTATTTCATGAAAGTCAATTTTGATTTCAAAGATGATGTCAGAGGTGTTAGGGTGCATAGAAAAGAGATGTCAAGCCATATGAAGCTTGGTCATGTAGTTTTAGGTCTGTATGAGGTTGTGGAATATTTTTGTCATCAAAAAGATATTGGTGTAGTGATATGAGTATGTTTTGATGTCTTATGTCTACTTGGATGTTTTTTTTTAAGGTCATGGCATGGAAGGAATAGGTCAAGGTGTCAAGTACATTAGAAGCTTAAACCTAGTCATGGCATGGTAAAGGTATGAGCTGGTGGAATGATGAGGTGAGTGAACTTAGGCATGTGATAGGTTGAAAATTTTGTGTGAGAATGATAATAAGTAGTTAATACACTCATAAGTGTTTCAAAGTGAGCCTACAAGGGTAGGACATTCAATCTAAGTCTATATCTAGACCTCTCTTAGACCACGATTGACCAAATGAGGTATGAATGTCAGATTTCAAGGAAATTATGCATATTTTAGCATGGACATAGGTAATATATGTTATTTTAATTATTTTCACAAATTTTAAGGCCATGGTTTATGAGAAATGGTATGAAAAGTGGTTTTGAGTTCTCTCAAGTACACAGAATGAAGGTATACAAACCTGAGAAGGAATTTTAGGTGTTTTTTGGCACATGTAACATATAAATGGGAGCCTAATATTTTATGGATAGATGATAAAGGTTCCTAGATAATATCCCCAAGCATTGATTTTGGATTTAAGGGTGTCCTTTATGAACAATTGTTAACACCAAAACCTATGTTAAACCTCTATATAAATCTAATAAAGACCTAATGTGGAATATATTATTAAAAATATACAATAATTATCTCAAATTCCTATTAAAACTATTGGATCATGTATTAAAATCTCTCAAGTACCTCCAAGTGGTGATGGTTAGTCAAATGAGAGAGAAAATGTGTAATAATAGGCTTGTTCATGAAGAATTTATTATACCAAGTTGCATTGGTCAAGAAAATGAAATGGATGTAATAAGGATATATATTCTCATAATACATTCCCATGAATTTTTATATATATTTTCTACCTTTAAAATTTTCTAAACTAGTCATCCAAGTTAGCCAGGCGTTAATAGGCCTAATGATGTAAATAGTGTAAAACCTAGGCAACAGTGAGAAGATGAATTGGAATGTGTTTTCATGGCATAATGATGAAAAAAATTGCATGGATATATTTTTAAATAATTTAAATTCATTTTTATGCTTGAAATAATTTTTTGAGTTCATGTGTGTGGTGAAAAAGTTACTCAGAAAATGACCTATCTAGTTCAAATAAGACAGTGTGATATAAGGTCATGAGATTAGTCTATAAGACCAATATTTGTCATTAGACCATAGGATTTTTAAATTTTAAGATGTTTTTAGGATATATAATAACCATTTAAATTCATCAAGAGTTTATATAAAGTGTCTATATAGGTGTTTAAGGTCTATGTCACCAAGACTGGTCTTTAAGGTAAATTGGTAGCTCTGAGTGAGTAAGTTGTAGAGATTTTCTTGAGCCCTTATTTCCTAAGTGTAAGTGTCTAATTTATTTATTAATGAACCTAAGGTCATATATACTCTATATATGTACCTTTTTTATCATTTTTTAGTGGCTTAAGTGTGTTTGAGCTTCAGTATTAAAAGATAAACTTTTTGGTGTACACAGGCCTAATAGGATTGAGTACTATTCAGGGGTTTCATGAAGTGGTTGGACCTGAAAGGTGTTATGGAGATTATATGATGTATTATAAGGTATTTTTTGATGTTTTATTAAATTATTTTTCCATATATAGAGGTATAATTCTTTCCAAGAGATCAAATAGTAATGTGTTGGTAAGAAGGCCTAATGCAATTAGGTCTCCATGAGACCTAAAAGGGAAATGAGGTCTAATAGAGTTATGACAAACCTAAAGGGACTCAAAGGTCATTTTAATATTTTTTATGAAGTTTATTAAGATATATTCTATGGAATACCTAATAGGTTAAGGATGTGTCTGACCAAGTGGTAAATGAATAAGAGATGAGTATATATACAAGGCATTTTAGGCATATTTAGGTAAGATTAGAGTATGTGAATAGATTGATAAATAAATAAGCCTGAGGAGGTTGGGTAACTTGTTATAAAACATAATAAAATAGTACATAATCATTTCATGATGATCTTACATAAGTTATGTATTTTAATATCAATGTTATATGACCTATTTAGTCTTGAAGACGGCTAGTTGAGCGAAGAAGCCTAGAGGCAGTTTTGAGAGAGATCAAGTGGATCAGAGTTGAAGAAGTGATCTTTGTCTACTGAGAGACTCTAAAATTTAAATAAAATATTTGTTCCTAATGTATGATGGTGGATATATTAGATAGAGATCTGAGTGGAAGAAATAAGGTTGATTGGCTAAGTTGGTGCTTAGTCAAAGAGGGAGTTGAAGCTTCCTTGCAAGTTAGAGCTTGTAGAATTGGTATTGATTGAGTTGTTGCTTGGTCAATATGGAGTTGGAGCTACCTTTTAGGTATTTTCTTACATAATTTTCATTTTATTTATTTGGTTCTTAGTCATATGGGGTTTTAGCCTCCTAGTAAGTGGGTGCTTGCTAAAGTCAAGTTGGTGCTTGATAAATTTGGGGTTGGTGCTCCTTGTTGGGTTGGTGCTCAATTAAATTTGATACATTGTCTTATAGGATAGTTTTTATAATCTTTGTTTTAGTGGGTTTTATTCTCCATGATATTTTTACACATATGTGATGTGTTGTCTTGTTTCATGCTCAAGTGATTAGTTCTTAATGCATTGTTAGATCACTATGTTTATTTCATAGTTTATATATGAGTGGCTGTAATTGATTGAAAGTTTTTTAATATTGATTCACCCCCCCCCACTCTTAGTCATTTTTATTTCAACACTTTTCTCCATTTTATATCATAATTGAAACATCATCCTTTTGATCATTTCTCTTCAATTTAGTGAGCAATAAATCTTGTAGGTTGAGGGATGGTTTATGCTAGACCCAAATGTTATTTTTTAGTAGTGAAATCCCTTTATTTGACAAGATCTCTTTCCTATACAAAGCAATAAAATACCATGTATTTGGATATAATGTTAGGATTAAACATGAATACATCTAGTTGTATTATATCCTTGAGACCTCCCAAGATGATATCATTTGCGTTGTCATTTGAGATGTCATCCACCTTAATGACAAGTTCTAAAATTGTTGAATATAATATCTAACTGATATGATTTTTTGTAGGCTTTATAATTGGTTAAAGTAGTTATTTGTTACACTATGATGGTATTTCATCTATATAACTCATCCATGAACATTAACCAAGTAATAGTAAGACCCCTCTTTTTATTCTAAGTTTAAAGCCATCTATACCTTATAAAGTACTCTGGATCTAAATAAAGCAATGCCCTTACCAACCTTTTATCCACTAGAAATCTGATGTACATCAAAAAAATCTCCATTCGGCTAATCAAATGAGTGGATCCTTCCCATCAAACATTCACATTTCTACTTTTGGATTAAGGTTCCTTAAATGTGGTATGTTTGGATTTGGATTGGGTTGGCTAGAAGATCCATCATGGTTGGGGTGAGTAGTAGTTATTTTTGGTTGGTTTTTGGAATGTTGATGAACATTCAAACTTGGAATGTGTTTCTACATGAGATCATCCATATGTTGATTGATTTGATATAATTGACTTGTGTTGGTGAAATATTTGGTACTTTGTGCCAAATACATATTTCACAATAATATAGGATATAAAAAAGTCTCTCATTTATTATGAGGGGTGGTTCCCTTTATTGAAAGCAATAAAAACTAATTTGTAGTATATATAATATTTACAATTTGAATGAGGGGGTTTGTTGATATTCAACTAAAAATAAAATTGGATAGAGATCAAATGTGAAGAGTCACGAGTGAATGAGTAAATGTATATTTCATTCAACCATGTAATGAAAGATAACTGAAAAGAAATAAATACTTTAGGAGATCAAATGCAATTGGTGTTTGGAACAATGAGTTATGCATTAACATAATAAAAATACATACCCATTAAATAAAATAAGACATAGAGTTATAGTATTTCCTTTGTTAAGACAAAAAATAATGAGCACAAAGTTTCCTTATTATTCCTCTTCAAGATTCACAAATTATAGACATCAAAAAAACCATTTATAATAGCCATTTCGTGTATTTATAACAAGAGGGAATGGGCTGACCCTTCATATTCAAAATGAATCTTGACATTCTATTTTTTGTCTTATTCTATATTTTATAATTTTCAATTTTACAAAAAATAAAATATGAATTTTAAGAAATATAAGTTAGACAAAAATAGAAAATAAAATATGTAGACTCCACTAGGGATCCTTTGTTCGTGTAGTGGTTGGTACTGAAGAACCTTGTGCAGTTAAAGAACTTATGACTTGTTCTTTATCTTGAGTGGCCTTGAATTTTATGAATTTAATTACTATATCTATAGAATCATGACCTTTCTATACTACTATGTGCTTAAACCATGTAATCCATCTCTCAAACACTAGTAGCATTGCATTTGGAATCTCTACCAGTTCAACTAGTTAATTATTCATTTCCTTGATACACGGATCTCACTGATTATAGTCATAGAAGTTGTACTAAAATATATTTATTTGAAAAGTATTTTTACAAATTTCTTTAATTTCTCCTTAACTTCATCCACATTATGCAAAGTGATTGCATCTTCTTGGAACATGTCACAATGAATCTCATCCAAGTTGGAAGAGATCAAATTTTGTTTTTCCTTTATGGTACTGATCTAATCCTTTAACTCTTTTGTCACCTGGTTCAATACCTTAATATTTTGGAGGATACATTCATTCCATTTCAATTTCATATTGGTCCTTGTCAATTTATATAGGATGAATCATCAAGTAAGTGTATATGGCTAGATCAACTTTAGAATTTTTTACTCTTGGGACTACATTAATAGAGAAAGATTGAAACACTTTGATATAGTCCCAGACCCTATTTTTATAATTTTTGAGACTATCATTTTTTACCTAATATTGGTCTCATGCCTATTTGACAATCAATTCCACATCACCTTTCACTTTGAGGTTCTTGATGCCCATCTCTTTTGTTACCTACAATCCTAGTAATGGTACTTCATACTCAATAATATTATTTGTGCACTCAAATTTAAGTTTATATGAGAAATGAAATGATTATTTCCATGAAAAAATCAATAATATGCCAACACATGAACTAGTCACTAAGTAAATTCAATTGAATCTAAATTTTAGATATCATTGGAGTCATCTTCCACCAGTTTGAGAAGTTTTGGATCTTTTTTAGCCATCATCATGTAAGTGCCAAGACATGTTTCTTCTTATAGGATGTTTTCCTGAGGATCATTTGACTTCTGCACCAAGATCTTGGATTTCAACTCTAGGAGAAATCTTTTGTTAAATCATTTCATGGGAATCACATCTTATGTCTAGTGTAATTTGATTTCTCCTCTATGGTTTCTATAGAAAGACAAGCTCAAAAGTATTCAATAGATGGGAGGAATATTTACCACTAGTATAATCATTTTTAATCTCTTTTTGGAAAAGTATCTAGATCAACTTGTACATCCTTTATCTATCCAATCAATGGAACTTGCTTCCCTTCCATGCTAAAACAATAACCAAATGTTTTAGTATAAGTTAATCCAAAGGCATGTGCAACTTTAGTTGGCATGAAATTATCTAAAGCTCCTGAATCAATTATGTAGTTGTTCAAACTAAAGCCACTAATAAAAAGAGACACATAAAAAGGCTCAATATTTTCATTGCTCAGAGTAGTAATTCATATGTTATTTTACACATTAAAATAAACCATCCTGATACGTACACCTTGAAGAGGTGTATTAGAACTTGATCCTTTGATGAACTTGACCATTTTGTCCAATTGTTTAAGGTTGTTATTGAGGTATTTGATTTGAGAAATATGAACCTTATTCCTATTCATATGATTGATTATGTCAAAGGAATAATTTGTAGGTTATTCATTGGTAGACACATGATGAGATTTAAAATTACCAAACCTTTTTAGTTATTTATCTTTCAAGAAATTGGTAAAGGATTACCTTTGTTCAAAATAAATTTAAGAACAACTACAACTTTAGGGACTTCTTTCACCTTTTTCTTATCATATTCTTTACTTTTCTTAGAAAATTTCATCCTCTCATTTTAATATTAGGTGAATATTACATATAAATGGTTATTTATATCCTCAATGCTTTCATCATAATCATCAACTTTAGGTTCATATTCAAATAACCCACAGTGGAGTTTCCATCAGGTTCCTAAATTTTAGGATCAGAGATGCCAAAATCACCTTCTTAAAATGGTTCTAAAATAGTGTTGAGTTGCAACATTTTGGCTTTTTCTAGGTATTTTGAACCATTATGGTCATTTATGGCATGAAAAATGCATGCATAGTGAATGAAAATAGGAGTTGATTCAATAGTAAGTTGAGGAGTTGGAGGAGGTAGTCTAGGATGAATATTACCATGATATGGAACAAAGGCTCTCCCAAGTACATCCTTACATGTAGTATTCTATGATTTGGGAATTTTCTTTTTCAAAGCTAAGATATCATTTGCTAATTTTTTGAATCAAAGGATCTATTGAATTGTGTTCTTTAATTTTGATAGAATCCTTCTTTATTTTCCCAACCATGATCATGTCATCTTTAATTTTAGTGGCTTGTGTCTATGAAACTACAAATTTGTAGGGTGATTCCTCTGTAGGAAGAAGCTTACTTTAGGAACTTGTGAATTCAAAAAGAAACATTTTTTATTTTCTTCTATAGGCATTACAATACTAGAATTGTATGTACCAACTTATTAATTCAAACTATGAAATATCTCATAGGTTCATGAGACTCTTTCTTGATTTGAGACAATTATGCCAATAAGGAGTGTTCATCTTTAGCAGTTTTAAACCTTTTTTATAATTTATCCCTCATTGTTTGCCAATCTAGAATGGAAGTAATGAGTATATGGTGAAATCATTATGTGGCTCCTTTGAATGTCTCTATGAATAACATGACTGATACATCCTCATGTTCAACACTAAGGATACTAAAAGAGGAGAAAAAATATTTTATGTGTTCATCAAGGTGTTGTCTAGCATCACTAGTAAACTTGGGGAAACTCTTTCTTGAACCTTTTGTTAGTTCATGAATTTGAGCACCTAAAGCCAATGGGCCTATACGAGAACCCCATGGTATAGTAACATCCATGTTATAAAAATTTATTACTCCTAGAATAAAAATGTTTGGTAGTGACAAAGTTTTATTTATAAGTTATACCTTTTTTATTCATTTAGGAGAAATCCTAAAACTAAATTATTCCTATAGGTCAAAGAATGGATCAGATTTACCTTTTTTATCGATAAACCTTGTGTACCTTTTATGAGCTAGGATGTTGAAATATTTCAAGGAGATTTGTATACTACTCGGATCACTATTATTCTAGAAATGAGTGTAATGATTCTTTAAGCAAAATTAGTACATTGTTGCTTTTTTTCTAACATGGTTACAGCTCCATAAAATGGGAATTATCTACCATGTTATCCTAGGCAAACTATCATAAATTAGAAGAAATATTTGTTTGTGTATCTTGCATCTAATCAAGGTTTAGTTGGATAATTGGGTTTCAATTTCCACAAATAGTTATATGAATGACTATAATTAAAATATTATGATTTGCACAAAAAGTACATAACGTGCCCTATGGTGGGTGCTAAAAACTATTGGTGAAATATTTGGTAATTTATGGCAAATCTATATTTCAAAATAATATAGGAGACAAAAAAATATCTCCTCTATTATGAGGGGAGGTTACCTTTATTGAAAGTAGTAAAAACTAATATATAACTTGTATATTATTTACAATTTGAATGAGAGGGGTTTGTTGACATTCAACTGAAAATAAAACTAGAGAGAGAGGGAATGCGAAGAGTCACGGGTGAACAAGCAAACACATATTTCATTCAACCATGTAATAAAAGAGAACTAAAAGGAATTAAATTACTTTATGAGATCAAACATAATTGGTGCTTGGAACAAGAAGTTATATATTAACATAATAAATACCCCTTAAGGAAAACAAGGCAGGAAGTTATAGTATTTCCTTGGTTCAGGGACAAAAGAGTGAGCACAAAGTTTCCTTCTTCTTACTCTTCAATATTCATAAATCTTGAATATCAAAAATCCCTTTTATAATAGCCATTTATTGTATTTATAACATGAGATAATGGGTTGACCCCTCATATTCAAAATGACTTTTGGTATTCTATTTGTCTTCCTATTTTATATTTTATAATTTTCAGTTTTACAAAAAGGAAAATATGAATTTTTGGAAATATAAATTAGAGAAAAATAGAAAATAAAATATATAAACTCCACTAGAGATACTTTATCAGTGTAGCAACTAGAAATAAAGAACTTGTGCAGCTAAAGAAATTATATCCTATTCTTTATCTTGAGCAGCCTTGAATTTTCTATATTTATTTAATGCCTCTATAGCATCATGACCTTTCATTACTACTACATGTTTACACTGTGTAATCCATCCCTTAGAGACTGCTATCATTATATTTAGAATCTCTTCCAGTTCAACTAGTTGATTATTTATTTCCTTAATTGAGACATAGATCTCACTGATTACATTCATGAAAGTTATACTGAAATAGATTTATCTAAAAAATTAATTTTTTATTTTATAACTTTCTTGAATTGTTCCTTAAATTCATCCACAATATGCAAAGTGATTGCATCTTCTTGGAACAGGTCATAATGAATCTCATCTAAGTTAGAAGATATCAAATTTTGCTTTTCCTTTGTGGTACTAATTTGATCCTTTAACTCTTTCATCACCTAGTTCAGAAGCTTAGTATTTTTGAGGGTACATTCATACCATTTACAAGACATCTCATCTTCTGGTTTATCAAATATTCCAGCTTTGACCATCACATTTATATCAAATTCAATCATTTCATAAATGTCTTATTTTTTATTCTCATATATGCTTAGCTTGCTTGTGGAAGCTTTGATCTATTTATTCATGTCAATGACTTATTTATCAATTTTTGGGAATAAATTCATCACCTACTTAATGTATTTCATTCCACTTATCAAAACTTGATCCACCCAACCCTCCAAATTCTTTTCATATGAATTGTATTTATTGATTATGGTAATGGATTCCTTTCTTATGCTTGGTACTTGATAAGGAGCATCAATAAGAGGTGTTGTGGGTGTATTAATGGGATTGAGAAGGCATTCAACATACCCTACTAGCTATTTTATATGTTCTTGGATTTTCTCAAGTGAACGCATCATGTTCTAATCTTTTGATTATTCTTTCGGTAGTCTCCCTAAAGTTATGAATCACTCTCCTTGATTGTCTCCCCATGTGATATTCTCTTGAGAGTATAGTGACTCACATTCATCTCTAATACATCCTTCTCCACATTAGGTTAATAAATTTCAACAAATTGAGCTCTAGAAGGTTCTAACACTAACTTGGAAGTAGTTTTAACCTTCTTGGGAGGAGTCTTGAGGATATTAGCTATTGTGTCAAAGTCATGAATATATACTTCCACTGACCTCTTTATTTTTTTGAACATTTCTTACATCCATTGGAATGACATAATATTGAAAGGAGTCATTTGAGTTCTAATTGGAGGGGTGTGAGTTGATTTGGAATAGTAGCTTCAAAGAGAGGAGGAACACTTAGATAAACTAAAGGGGATGAAGGAGAACCACATCAGCTTCTTTTGAAAGTGCTTGTTATGTTGTATTGGTGATAAGAAGAGAGGGATCACCAAGAGGGGCAAGAAAGGATTGCATCATTATATTTTTATTTTCTACCTTATTCCTACCAAGTATAGGACTTTATTCATAGGTTTTTATTGGTTTTTTCCCTTCCTCAAGGTCTTTGTCATCACCATCTCTAAAAATTTAATGGCTAAATGTTTCAGTCATCATGTTAGCATTACTCTTCTTCAAAGTTGGTGTGGGAGCTTGTTTGGGAGGAGATGAAGTATTTACCTTTTTGAAACTACCTAATATAATCATTTCAACCAATTTATTAACAAACCATTTCTTGATCTGGCCCATGCTCTCTAGGTTCTCCCATGCACATTTACTAGTTCTTTTATTCACCAATTTATGGTGGTCAAGGGAGTAACTAAAACTCTATTTGTGTATTTGAGTTCAATGAGTTCAATCATATTATCACCCATGTCATTAGGGACCCATTCCTTAGTGAATGTTTTGAATTGATCCATAGTCATTCAGCTCTAGTCTTGTTAAACTACCTCATATTTATTTGAACAATATATGCAGTAGTCCTCTAAGTGAGGCACATATTCATAGGTTGAACCAATACCAAGGCACCTTTTTACATATCTATTTGTTTCCATAGAAGCCCTACTAGAATAAGATTGAGGAGTGAATTTAGACATGGTCGATTTAATTTCTTGGGCATTAATTATTATTTTTCATGTGAAGTACCCTAATAAAATAGGGAATGAGACACAAAATATGTGTCTACTTCTATAACATATATGCACTATGTCCAATTGTCTACATAGCTCTATCAATATGATCTTGTTGTTTATTAGTCTTGGAAGACTCAATGGATAGCCTTCAAAACCACCAACCCTGATATAGGTGGAATTATAATATTAAATTTAATAGTTATCATATTGGTTGATTAAATTGGATGCTTCATCTAAAATTCTTTTGCCCTAATCTTCATCTAGAAATTACACCACCGTCATGGTGAACAGATAATTCACCCTTGTAAAATATTTATTGTTTTTTATTAGAGTCATCTGAGGAAAACATTCATAGGCATAGGTTGTGGGAGTAATGTTTCCATATTTTGAGAGCCTTAGATAGACCATTTGAGAAGTCAGAATACATGAGGTAAGAGGTCATAAAGAAATTTTTTTTTTATTGTACATTCAACAGTTGGTAATGTAAAGAGTTATTGATCATCTCTCCCCAATCGATGAATTATTTACCATGATAGATGATGTTCATTGGCATGAACATCTAGGGTTGGAAAATTTTACTATCTTCATTCCCTACTACTTGGTTTAGGAGGGTGATCATATTTGAGAGCTCCTCTTGAAAATCCATTCCATAGAAGTTCTTGGGTAGTTTTGAGACTTTATATTTCATTATTCATCCATGAATTATTCATATCAATCAAGAATTTATTTGTATCTTTGTCCCAATATTTATGTCCCTCATCTTAATTGACTGTAATCCTCATTGTAATTTTTATTGTTATGCCATCAATTTTGGCCATGAGATTTCATTGCTTTTAATCTTATAATTTGATGGGTCCTAGTGTCTTGCATAAGTAAATACCAAGTTAAAACATTGGATTGAGGTTGGGAAACCTATTGCCTTCATAAGACTTCTCTCTCAAGCCATGTATCCAATGTGCTTGGATTTTCTAAGTTTATCCTATGGTGAAATTCCTCTAGGTCTACATGTCCAATTTTAGACTCAAAGATATTAGGAATGTTATTATCCAATACCAATAATGGATTATATATCATGTATTTATCTTGATAAGATTTAGGTATGTGAAAGTGATTTCATAGGTTAAAGCAAGGATTTTAAGCAAATCTAAGGGTAGGAAATGTTAGATTGGTTGGAATGAGTGGGAGGTAGTGGTCATATAGAAAACTCATGGAACTTGTGAAATGATCTCTAAAAGGTAATCTAGAAAGATATTATAAACTTTTTGAATGAGATAAATAGATGAAAGAGTACCAAAAATTGCCTTAGGGATGTGAAAAAATATGGGCAGGGCTTCGTTAGCAGGGAGAGAATAGGGGGAATAATTTTCAACCTTAGATTGAAATCACTTGAATAAAAATGAATCAAATAATCCTTACTAGGGCATATTTATGCCCCTAAATGGATTAGAAAATAATGGCTAGCCATCAAGGGCCTACATGCTCTTGGTACGGCTGATGGGTTAGTTATAACTCTACCACTAATGCATAAGCATGCTAGCATGTCTGCTCATGCAGATGCATCTACACATTCATGTGGGCTGACCAAATAACTATGATGCCTCTACCAACACATGGTCATAAGTGAATTTACTCACACAAATGTGTCTACATGTTCACACATCTATGAGGTTTGGTTAGTTGACTGCATCTATTCATGAAATATGAATGTGGTCTATCTAGGCATGTATGATATGTGTAAAACATCTGCACATCCCACATAACTTGAAGGTTGGGATACCCAAATTTCATGCCATGAGATACATAAAGACACATTTTTAATGTGTTACATTTATTTTGATACTTATCCAAATTTACATTTTTATGCCAATTTTTAAACTCTCAACTTCTTGTTTGATTATTTATCATAAAGATCAAGATGTTATTCTAACTTATGATTGAAATTGATATTGACAATTTTGGGAATAATAACTTTTCATATCAAATTGTATGCCATGTATATCATACTCGATTTGGCTCACATTGTGATCCACTAAGGAAAACCTTGGAGAAGAATATCCATCAATTTTTATTTCTAAATCCATCTCATCTTTGCTAGTAGTTTTACCTAGAGTTTTATAATTCTTGTTTTTACCCCTAGTTTGTGGTCTTGCCATAACAAGACTAGATAATGACAACCTTTATTTCCACCTTTGACCTAACTTTGACCAAGTGATTTTGATATTATCTCAGCCTTCATTAATAAAACACAAAGAATAGACCCAATCTATATTTCTTCAAGATTTGTAAAAATGTAAGAAATTCTAAAAAATTCCTTAAATTTTGGCCTATAAAGTGATTTTATGAAAAATATTTAAAATTTTATAACTCCTTTAAAATTGATATTAAAATATCATTTTTTTACTATGGATGCCTTATATGATGCTCCAACTCTAGTAAAAAAATTGTAATGGTTTGTGAGATATATCAAAAACAAAATTATTTGCCAAAATTGATGCTCTGATACCACTTATAATGAATTTTATTTACAATTAAATCAATAAATCATAATATAATAGAATATATGATAAGCCACTTCATGGGGGCAACCTCCAAAATTTCTTAATAAAAATATAGTTCATGAATATGATGTTTTGAGTGAGCCATACTCATCCTTATATATAGAATTAATGGGGAGAGTCACACCCATTCATCCCACCCTTGCATATTAATAATTCATCCTAAAGCAATAGTTAACTAATGAATGAAATAAAAATTTAAGCGTGTGCCATAGCTTGACCCACACATATCCCTATGCATCATATAGGTTAAGGGCTTAAGATCCTACTTAATAGTCACCCCTTTTTGTCTATTGAATATCCATGTGGTAGCATCTTATTGAATGAGTCGGTATGTGGGATCAAAGTAATTTTATCTATCTTTACTCTCTTCTACTAATACCATGACATGTGGAGGTTGATGATTGCATTTTAGTTACTAGATCATAAAATTCAAAGACTTTCAATTAATGAATCATGAAATTCATGGAGATACTAGTTTATCAATTTCACTTTATATAGATTTGATGTATGCACAATCACCTACATGAACAAAAATGACTTGTCACCACAAAAACAAGACATTAATAAATCATATATGATTCTTCAATAAAACTTATGGTTTAGAAAGAAGACACGTGGTGATCATCTTATGATTACATAGTTACATAATCATGGAATTCTTTTTATTTTTCAAATTGGTCAAATTGAATCCTACCAACACATTGGTTTATCAAAATGGATTTAAGTTATTTTACATATAATCCACTACCTACACATATGATATTAGTAAGTCACAATTATATTCTTAATGTTAATGATATAAACATAATATCTAAAAATACAAGTAGCATAAAAAGAGACATGTGATAACCATCTGATGGCCATGCATTGATGGAGTCATGGAGTTATTATCATTTCCAAAGTGTTCATAGTGAATTTCATGGATCCATTAATTTATTTTATATCTCAATGCATTCATCTTCATCAATTACATAAACTAAATAGGCTAACCCATTATCATTACTTTTAAATAAAACAAGTATTATATATGATCACTAAATGAGTGAAGCTATAAACTAAAGCATGTGACCTCCCAATATATTCATGGAACGTGATTAAAATCTTAAAGTGAACAAGGCATCTATGGATGTGTTTATTTACTAATTTCATTTTTGAAATGCAATTAGGTTCATTCCTTATGAAGACCTATGCCATGGAATGATATGTAATCCCAAACTTAGGATATGGGTGGTTAACAAATGTTTTAAAGGTTCACAAGGGTACATAAAATATTACATTACTTATTTAATTAACTCAAAAAAAAAAAATGCGATGAACCTTGTCAGACTAACTGAAGGGGGAAATGTAATTTTTCCTCTTTCACCTTATGATTTGATCCATAACTTAGATGAATTGAGATAAAGTTAAATCTTGAAAATAAGTTTGCATCTCAATTTAAAAATGGGATCTCACTATTTATTCAAAAAGATGGAGGTATTTTTATCACAACAATTATGACTTCATGATGAAAATAATGTTCAGTGTTTAGACCTCAAAAATTTCTAGTTTTAATTTTGAATAAAACAACTAAGTCATGAAAGAAAGTTTTATATTTCCAATAAAGCTATGAAAATTAGTTTTAGTCTCATCACAAAAATTATTGGGTATTGATATCTTTGAAGATTCAAAAGTGTGTGAAGCTATTTATTTACCTTACCTTGAAGGATTTTGATGTGGCTCAACGACATTCATTTGAACAAAACTTTTTGATGGGTATTTTACTCTCTTTGTTTTATTTATGATGACTATTGGGGAAAAGATTAAGCATTGCTCTGCTACTAGCCATGAATTTATAACCCTGACATATTTACGTTTGGATATAGCCAAATCTTTGCTTGATTGTCATCATGGTTTCTATAGCCTTAATGGAGGTTTCCAAAATGACTTTTTAGGAGAAAATTTTAAATTTTATGTGAAGATTCCATGTTCTCCTCTTTTGTTTTCTTATTTTTATATTATTCTATCTCTTAAAGGGTCGGGATCCAATGTATCCAAGTTTAGGGATGGTAAAAAATTCCAATATAAAGTGATATTTATTTTGATTATCTTTGTCCTTCAAGGTATTACTAAATGTAAAAAGTGTTGTTATGACTCTTTTCCAATGCAAATACTTTTCTTAATTCATGTGGAAATTCTAAAACAACTTCTTATTCTCAAAGGATAATAAAATGCAATCAAACATGATTTTGATATTATACCAAAAGTTGGCCATTTATCCTGAATTTTCAACACTTTCACAGTGAATCCAACTCTTCCAATCAATTGAATGTGATTAGGATCTCCCATGGAATGTATTGCCTAATGTGGACATAATGGAATATAAGTGATTGAATATTTCAGGAATGAAAGTGAGGAAATATGTTCTTATATTCTATGTTTTGTGTATTTAGCAAGACTTATTGAACAAATACCTATCCAAAATAAACTACTCTAAGAAAATAATGAAAGCAAATTATAAACTATGAAAGCAATAGAACTGAAAGTAAGCTAATTTAACTACTCTAATCTTGAACTAATCTTAAACTAAAGCTCACAATCAACTTAAAATTAATGGGGGCATGGATGAAAATTAGTGGTCCCAGTACTCTCCATTTAACAGGAGTGAGTTGTAATTTCCTTACAAATATTTTAGTTTGAAGGTGTTGTTTCCCAATATCTCAAAAATATGATATGGACCAATACATAATAGATCTAGTTAAACGTGCTAACATGTATTCCCATGGGCCTTGTTCCATAGTAAAATCAAATATAAAATTCAAAAAAAATTACCTTTACCCTATTATCGAACCTTATCTTAATTATGTCTTGATGTTCACCAAAATTTTGTAGGGCTTCCTCTTGTGTAACTTCCATTTGAATAATGTTAATCAATCTTGATTATACTCTATCATTTCTTCCCATGCACTCCTACATGAAATAAAAAGTGGGTAGATTCAATATAATGGGGAATATTGGCTCCTATCCATAAATTAACATAAAGGAAAACATTTTAATGTTTGTTATATCTTGTTCTATCAATTCATAAAGCATACTTTAACACTGAATGCCAATGCTTAGTCTCTTTACAGTATATATCTTAATGGCATCAATGAGGTTCTTGTTGGTGGATTTGACCACTCCATCCCGTTGGGGGTATTAATTTGATGAAATCTTGAGAATTATCTTACTACCATACACCAATTATGTGAGTTATGTAGATTTAAATGTAGGTTCATTATCATAAATCGAGGAAAAAGTTGTGTTAAACTTTATAACAATGTTTTCCTTACGGAATTTTATTACTTATTTAGTAGTGTTGTTCTTTCTGGCAACCACTTCAATCTAACATGTAATGCATATTTATTCCCTTTAATAGATATATATCCAATGAAATCTAGTCCCCACTAGGTGAAAGGTTTGTTTTCAATCATCAATTGCAAAGGCATTGATGTGTATTTGTCTCTTCTATAAAAATGTCTAACGCTCACAAGTCCTCACATGGTTATGACCATGTTTAAATATTTTGGGCCAATAATAGCTTGCTCTTAGAATATTTTGTGTTGTCATGTTACTATAAGGGTGACCACTTCCCAATATTTCATGGATCGTACTCATAATTTCCTTAGTTTCTTCCCTGGTCATGCATTTGATAAATACCTTTA
The DNA here is from genome assembly GCA_037957365.1 of Torreya grandis. Lineage (NCBI taxonomy): Eukaryota > Viridiplantae > Streptophyta > Pinopsida > Cupressales > Taxaceae > Torreya > Torreya grandis. Next base: position 1,100,291 of record JARHVA010002874.1, read on the forward strand.
TTATTTCTATAGCACATAACTTCTTTCTTCAACATATAATGAGTTTCTCTTAGTCTCATAGCTCTTATCTTCACTTTTTTTAATTATATAGGGTAACTTCCATATAGTAGTAAATTAATTATATGATCATACCATTACTCTGATTTAGCCCATGTTTGATCCACATACATGATAGTGATCTCAGATTAACCTCTTAATTAGTTGAGTTAATCCTTAACCTCTCACTAATTTATCCAACTTGATTTCAATATTACACTCTTATAACTTGGCCATCTATTTTCCCATATCCTCTTTTAGCTTGTTTTGCCCAATAATAAACTTTACTATGGGATTATGTATTATGGCATGGACTTTATTATGAAGAATGTAATGCCTAAATTTTTTGATAGCCTTAGCAAGGGATTTTATTGCTTATCTAGTGTTGAAGACTTCAATTTTTCATCTTTAAAATGTGTTCATAAATATAATAGTCATTTTTCTTCATCAATATTTTGTTTTAGTACAGTTTCTATGATGTGATCATAAGTGAAATAGTAGAGATAGAAATATTTGGTGAAGTTTTGACTGATTAATATTGGGGTTTGCATAATGGTGGCTTTGATGTCTCAAAATTTTTACTTGGATTGATTTGTCCATTCTAATTTTGCATCATGTTTCAACACAACATTAAGAGGTCTTATAATCTTGATGAATCCAAAAATAAATTTTTGGACAAAATTAATTTTGCTGAAAAATTATTTTAACTCCTTTTACTATTTGTAAGATTTTTTTTGTAAATGTCATTTAATTTATCAAGGTCAATAGATATAACTTATTTGGTGATGATATATGATAGTAACTCACCTTCATTGACACTATAGATACATTATTTTCACTTCAACAAAATACCATACCTCTTCCATCTCTCAAACACATTTTGTAAATGATGCACATGTTATGATCTATGTTTGGAAATGTTTTACCTTATTGATATTGATTAACCTTTATAAGTATAAAACTTATGATAATTTATATTTTATAATAAATGAGAATACACAAATATGAATCTTAAAATCGAGTATGATTGAACTATTACAATTTACTATTTTTGGAAAGTTTTAAGAATATTAATATAATTAGCTTGTTTTAAATATGTGCATGACTAAAAATGTATTCAAGTGAAATAAATTGTTTTAAATGGATAAGTAATTACTAAGACAAAAAAAAGAGTTTTTAAGTTTACATGTGTGAGTCCATTTGAATTTGGATGTTTGCATCATGACAAAGGAATTTTCCTAATGTAGGATTCATCCCTATAGTTTTATGCCTCACTATTTTAGAATATTTCACTGTCCGTACTTGTGTAAAGTCTAAATATGTGATTTCAATCATTTTTGTGTGTGAAAATTCATAAAATTTATCTCCTTCACATCAAAACCCTAGCTTCAATTTCAACACTAGGTTAACCTATAAAAATGGGTAAGAATGATTGGTTGAGCTAACCTCAACCACCCCATAATAAATGGTTGAGTGTTGCCTATGTATCTAATAATCCAAGGAGAGAAATCAAACCACATGCATTTATTCCCTTAAGTGAATGTATGAAATCGTGATCCATAGTATAAATGCATCTTGTGACTAGATTTAGATACTTGAAAATAGAAATTTTACTTGGCTTAGGTGATTTAACTTGGATAGGGTCCACTCCTTATGATTTTTTTTTTCAATTTGTAATTTTAGGGTAGTCCCTCTCAATGTGAAGACGTATAAAGATGTGTTCTTGATAGGTGTCATGTGTTTTCTAAATAGGGAATCAAACTTAGACTTATTAATTATAATTAGGGGAATTTTTAGTTAAATTTTCATGTTTTCAACATGTGAAACATCTGTTTTGACCCATAAATATAATTTGAAATTGGAAATTAATGTTGCTTGGTTTGAGGATAGGTCCCTCACAATTATATGCTTATAGAATTTTAAAGTCACTTGAGTTCGACACACTTGTTTAAAAAGTAAGAACTATAATTTGATGATCAAAATATAGTATGGTTATAATAATAAGAAGGTTAGACACATACTATGAAATGCCTATAGTTGACTGATAGCAAATTAGGAAGGTTGATCCCATAAAAGATAAGCAGATATGAGAGAAGGGTGTGTAAGGACCATATGTGTACTTACAAGTCATGTAAGCTAAGGATAAGTCAAAATTTACATTACTAGGTATTTAGTACCATGTTTTAGTGACTAAAAATTCCATTTTTTAATATACATTTGAAAATAAAATTATGTTGGAGTAACATGATATAGAGACTTACATTAGTGTGTATACATACTTTATATTTGGGAGAAGGTTCCAAGTGTGTAGCTTACTACATGAAAACCTATAATGAAACACATATAAATTAATGTCTATATATAAAATGAAAAGTTATAATAAACTAAAACATTTTAAATTTAAAGAGGAAGAAAGGAATACACTTAAAAGTGGGTGAACTATGTCACCCTCCAAATTGTTAGAGATGTGCTTATTCTAAATCATTGGAGATTGGGGGTGATCAAACTCCCATGGAGGATATCATGTGGTGATTATTCCCTACGCCAAGTTATATTTTTAAATTATGGGTTTGTAAAATGAATGCCCCAACCCTCATTAAAAAGAAGTAGTACTATGCCATTATGTGTTACTTAAACTTAATTGCACTACTCATTTAACTAATTCTTGAACCCCAAGTTTGAAGTTTGGAGCCCATAATAGGCTTATGTTAACTAATTTTTTTAACCCTAAGATTGTAACGATGGAGTCCCCATGCTAAGACTTGTATGTCAACTAAATAAATTATTCAAAATGGACTTATATATTTAAAATGTGACCTTCAATGCCTTTAGTACCATCAATACCAACTTGGAAATAAAAAATATATAATAGTTTGTGCATGAATAAAGTGTATGCCTCATGATTTGATCCAAATATACCAAAATGATATATAATGCAATTAATTTATTATGGCATCTATCCTAAATATAATATATTTGAGCACCTTTCATTTATATACATGTAAAATTGATTACATATGCATTGAATATTCCCCCAAATATGTTTGAACCTATACATATTTGTTCTAAAATATGAATCAAACTAATAATCTTAGACAAAATTTTGAATCATCCATGTGTGTAGGTTTAATCTCTATTACAATCCCACTAATATACCCCCATTTTGAGGTGAGGGATGTATCCTAAAAATTAATCATCTCAAAAAAAGAGTTAAACTCATCATGTTATATAGAAAAATATAATAATTTAAAGTATGAGATAACATGTGGAGAATATGTCATCAAAGTATGAACAGATCATCAAAACATATCGATCATGGCATCATAAATAAGTATGAATGTGCATGATATGAATCATGACACCACAAGCTTAATATAAAATCATATATTTATCCACTCATAAACACATAGTGTCATGGTGATGATGCACATAATAAAATCATACACAATATATCTCAATGAACACATAATATCACATAAGGCAAGATTCACACCCAATGAGCAAACAATGTCACACAATGAGTAAAAAAATGTAACATGTGGAAAAGTCACACACGATGGAAAATAAAATGTCACACAAGGTGAGATCCACACACAGTCAATAGTCAAGTGTCACATAACATGGCAAGGGCATATAAATAAAGAATCATATAATGATACACCTAATCATCCAAAAAGTCACAGAGGAAGGCAATGGCCAAAGAAAGAGGTATTCAATGATACACTCAATCAAGAAAAAAAAATCATATAAAAAACGAAAGGGCCAAAAGATCATTATTTTTATTAACCTAAGTGAAAACAAATAATAAAAATGAAGCATAAAATAAGTCAATCTAGTTGACACCATCAATCAATGTCAATGTCACACCATAGTAAAGTAGCATATCCATAAAATGTAGCATTGTAAAGAATATAAGAAAGAGAAAGGCATATGTAAGTAATATATGTAGCTCAACATAATAAATGAAAAGATCATAAAAAATATAATATATAACAATGTAACTTATGGAATGAGATGCCTCCAACATTGGCATGGCCCTTGGGTATACGAATGTCCTACATCTATAGATCCATGTATCATGTATAACTTGTATGTCAGTCATCTCATGCATATATACTATGAAATGCATGTTCATATTAAAAAAATATGTAATCTACTAAACATTTGATAAATAGCATACATCAACGTAATATCCATCAATACAAGTTATACTTAGATTATAATTTGTTATTTTTTTAATATTTTAATTTTTTTATATTTTTGAAAATATTATGATTATATGATACTAACCAATTATCCCATCAAGGGGTTTTTCACATGTAGGTCCTATATCAAATGTAGCAATAGTCACTTCTCATAAACAAGTAGTCTCATATGTTATTAAATATGAATCTAAGATATGGACTCATGTTATAACATGACTCATATTACCATGCATATGATGTGCATAGTATAATGTGTATGATGAGTAAGCTTAATGTTCATAATTTATTGTGGAATCCACTATATATTTGAAGCATAAGCTTGTGTTTTATGTGGAACACATGAACCTATTTATAACATGATATTAGGACATAATGGAATGGATAATGGTTGTCATGAGTTTTGAATAAACCTTTGATGCAATGTGCATTAAAGCATTGTTAATCTAGAAAATTTAATTGTGTTCCTCTAATAAGTATACATAGAATGAACCTTAGTTGGTTATATAACTTATTATGGTGGTGGTTGGGGTGGAGGAGGAAATGCTTATGGTTTAATAGGATACTTATATAGAATACCTAAAATAGTGACCACCATACTACTATACATATACTTTACACATATATATACTAAATATGGTATTGCACGTAGCTTATGTATCATACTTATATAGAATACCTAAAGCAGTGACCACCATACTACTATACATATACTTTACACATATATATACTAAATATGGTATTGCACGTAGCTTATGTATCCAAGGAAACCCTAACAACATGTCAAATACCCCTATACTCATTAAGACTAAGAATAAATTAGAAACTATTGTAGAACCCACCTTAAGAGGTAGCATAATGTGCCCAAGACAATTTTGTCTCTTGCCATAAAATCCTTTGACTATCCTTATTAAATACATAAAATCCTAATGCATATATCCAAGAGTATTAAGAAGTGTCATAGTATAAATGTTTTAGCTTGAACCATTGTTTACCATGACGCTATGTATAAGTTATGAATTGATGTAGGTGTGTATATAAAATTATGAATAAGTAGGATCATCATCCATTACCTCATTATTATCAAATGTAATTGTAGATCATTATAAATATATGCATGTGAGTGTACCAATAATACCATCCAATGGGTACTCGTATGTCAAAAGAAGATGATGTGAATTATGAGTGATATGTACCTAAAAATTAGCCTCAGTTTCATTTGTTCCATGATTTATAAATGGATTAGACTTTACATTCCCATTTGGTTATGGTCTTGAATCACTTTTAGTTTTATTACTATCATTAAGGTCAATGGTGTTATCATCAATTAAATATTGAATCTTATGTGTTAGTAGAAAACATATATTTGTAGAGTTCCCTAGACATCTATGATAATCACAACATACATTATTGTCATATCCCTTAAGTATAGGCTTACACATATAAAACTCTTTGTGGATAGGATAGATATGAATTTCCACTCTAGTAACATATATAATAACTTATGAGGAGGTTCAGGTAATCATGAAAAATGCCTCCTTTGTGGACCAGATAAGACAAATTACATAGTAGGTTACAATATTGTGTTGATTATTTTCTTTGCCTTGTTCTTGGTATCATTCATTTTGGATTTGTAATTTGGTTTAGTTTGAAACTTTATACTTGAAATAGTTTAAGGATTAACCACATACTTTAGCTTATTCATAAATATGAACTTGAATAATCCATAGTTTTATGACATAAGACATCAAAAGATTTGAATCTCTTAAACATAATAGACTTATATAGAGAGGCATGAAAACTTTGCTTGAATATATCTTGTAACTCATTATCAACCATATTTTTTTTCATCTTAGTAAGCATGGTATTGTACTAAAACACATAGTAATTTATTGGCTCATTGGGTCCTTGCTTAAGCTTTTCAACTTGAACATATGATAATATCTCACCAATGTTGATTGAAAAATATGTTAGAAACTAATCTAAAAAAGGGATAAATGCATAAATCAATTTGAATGGTAGGTTATATAACCATCACAAAGCATAGTCCTTAAGGATTTACAAAAATAACTTAGTCGAAAACTTGTCATTGGGGGTATATATTAAGCATGTTACATGAAATTATCTTATATGTTTCTCTCAATCATCTTTACCATCATCTAATGTTTAATATTATTTTGGATTAATGAACCTTAAAAGTGTAAAAACTTAGGATATTTTAAATTATACAATATATGATAATAATACACAAATTTATATGCTATAACAGAATACAATTAAATTATTACAATTTACCATTTATGGAAATCACTAAGAGGATTAATATACTAACCTTGTTTCAAGTTTGTATACGTCTAAAATTGTGTGCAAGTTATAGAAAGGGCTGGAAATGGATCGTGAGTTGCTAAGACCTAAAAACTAAATTTATGGGTCTACTTAGATAATTCCATTAGAATCGAGACACATGCATCAGGATAGATGCATTTATCTACTACTAAATTAGTCTGTAAAGTTTTATGCCTCATATTTTTGGCACAGGTCACTACACTTGATTTTAAACTATGTTTCTATGTGATATCAATGGCTCATTATGTGTGTAAATAAAAAAAACCCTATCTCCTTCAATTTAAAACCTTAGATCCACTTTTGACACTTGGTTAACTTACAAAAATGGGGAAAAGGGATGGGTTAAGCTAACCTCAAAAACTCCCTAATGAATGATTGATCATTACCTACATATCAATTACTTCAAGTAGCAAAATCAAATTGCATGTAGTTATTCCCTTTAAGTGAATGTGTGAAATTGTGATCCACTAAGATGAATGCATTATATGATATAGCTTTTGAACTTTACAAATGTAAATTTGACTCAACTTATGTTTTTTAGACTTCTCTAGGGCATGCTTCTTGTGATTGATTTATAATTTGAGAAGTTTAGGGTAGTCACTCTCAATGTGTAGATGTATAAATAGGCATTATCAATAGGTGCTAGGTGTTTTTTGGATATGGAAATAAGCTTATACCTATTGTGTATAAATAGATGACTCTTTGGGTAAAAAATCATTACATGGACATCAAAAATGAACATGCAAAACCATAAAATATTTTAAATTTGAAATATGACCATTTCTTAACATGAGGACATGTCCATTATAGTTGGATGCTCATGGAATTTCAAAGCCATCAGACTTTTGACATACTTATTTTAAAATAAATAATATGATATGATGATTAGGAAATAGTCTAATTATAATAATAATAATTAGGTTAGGCACTAATAAATTAATTCTTATAGGTGATTGATAGCAAATCGATAAGGTTGACCCTGTATATAGTAACATATATGAGAGAATGGTGTGCAAGAGCAATATTTATGCACATAAGTCATATAACGTAAGGATGGGTCAATACTAAAATTTTCAAGTGTCTGATACCAAATTTTAGTGTCTACAAGAAAATACAATTAAATCATCTATGTAAATAATAATACATTTTCCTACTAGACCTTGATAGGTAAAATCCATGGCATAATAAAAAGTGGGACCAACATTTATTAGACTAAAATTCATTATCTTGTAAGTATATATACCTCATTTCATGGTGAAATTTGTCTATATCATATCTTCCCTATCAACCAATGCTTGGTTGTATCCTGAAAATCCATCGAGAAAGAACATCATCTTAGAGCCATTCACCATCTGAATGACTTCATCTAAGGATGGTAAAGGGTAATTATATTTGTATAAGTATTTTTTCAAAATTATAAATATAACATAAATCCTAATTTATTTATTTTTATTTTGCATATATACTACATTAGCCACCCATGTGGAATGTCTAATTGGGAAAATAATCTTGATTTAGGGCAATTTTTGAACTTCAATGTAAATGAGGGGATCAAGGATGGGATTGATTGGTCGTTGCCTATGCCTAAAAGTTTTTTGGTATTATTTGAGTGTAATAGTTTTATTTATGACCTATTGATCAAATATTTTAATTTCCTCATATGACCAAGAGATCACATCTTGGTATTTCATGAGGAGATATCTCAACTTTTCTCTTTAACTCTGAGCAGTCGAGGCCAATGTTCACATGTTGGGGCATTTCATGGAAACATAAATCCATAAAGATAAACTCATGACAATTTTATTATTATTTTTTGTGACTTTTCCCTATCTTGTCTAAGGTTAACAAGCTCTCAAGCGATACTATTACCTTAGGAACTTTAGTTTCTTCTAGTATTATGATCCCATCATCATCAATTTATTTTTTTACAAAATAGTTTTTGTCATTTTTGTCAATAACATGTGCTTCAAAGACATAAAATTTTTTGATAAATTCAATAATCTATTGATCATCATTAAAAACTTGTAAACTTTCCATATTTTCTAGGATGAAGATAGGGGGGATCGATTCAATTGATTTTTTTAAAATTTGAAATCATTTAAGGGAAATAACTTGGTTGTTGACACTCTAAGAGGCTCAACCTTATGATTTTTTTCCATGGGAATCATTGTGATATTAAAAACAATATATTAATGAATCAAGTCACACTCCCTATGTTTATATTGCATTAGATATGATAGTTTGCACTAAAATATGCTTCTTTCTTGGTTGATTATCAACTCAGGATCTTCAAACATCTGTAATTATTTCACCTTATGATTTTATTTTACCCTAATTTGGATTAATATGAATTATGTAATCTAATTAAGATATAAACTTGTATAAAAATTTAGATATTAATATATGGCATTCAAGCATACATCTGAATGTAAAATATTAAAATTAATTGAAATGATTCAACAAGTGGCATATGTTCAATATGGTAAATACAACAAAGGGATGAGTACTTATCTTCTCTAGTTGACTATCTAATTATAATTTTATGTTGGAAGTGGAAATTAAAATAAATCATGCATGAAGTTCATTATGTTTTGGAATTAATTTTCTATCTATATAGTGTGAGTTCTATCAATTTGGGTTAGTATTGTTGGTCAATACTATTTTATGTTGGTTGGTGTTGACCTGTGAAAAATTGAGCAACTCTAAACACATGATCACCTATTCTTATCTTTGTATGCTTTTTATTTTTGAATTGGATCCTTGATTATGTGTGTGACTCTATAATTCAATCTCTTTTGCCTTAAAACCTTATGTGTACTTGAAAAGGCTAGTAACCTGTAAGACTAGGAAAGTGTAATGGGCTAAGCTAACCTCAATCAGCCCTATTTTATAATTGACTATTGCATATGTATCTAATTCCCTAAGGACAGAAATATAGTCACACATAGTTCTCCCACCTATTTTGATTCTACAATTGTGTTCCTTTACTATATGTATGCTTATAATGATTTAGCTTTGATACTTTACAATGTTTGATTTGACTGGGCTTTATTGTACTTTAAACTTGGCTTGTGACTTCTCCTAGTGATAGGTTTGTAATATAGGAAGAATATAAAAAATTATCTCAATGTGTAATAGTATATAAATGTGTTCCAAATAAGTGTCATTTCCCTTTTGAGTGAGACCTTGATTTGTTTATATATGAGTCCAATTGGGTAATTTATCATGCCACCTACATGTTAGGTAAATTACTTGACCCTAAGGTGATATTTGATTTTTAAAAATATCCATTATTTAGAGAGGGTTGATATCAACCATATTAGGTCAACATTGATTGGTGATACTAACTGAATCTGATGAAACTGGCTAGTGTGTAGGTAGACTTAACTAAGATTTTGGAGATGTTTATGTAGGATATTAAGAAGGTTTGAAATAGATAGTGAGGTATATGTAGGTGTAACATCATTATGGAAAGGTAAACTCATAAGATAACATACAAGTATTATAAAATGGTAGATTGGAGCCTTGTTCATGTGATCAAGTCATGTGTGGTAAATATATGTCAAGTTTGTCATTGTTAAGTACCAAATACCATTTTTTTATATCTACAAATGCATCTCCCTTTATTTTAGTAATGGAACTACTAGATTAAATGGATAAAATATATTTGAGTGTGTACACAACACTTTGTCTTTAGTATGAACCTCTAATTTTTTAGGTCACTTAATATAAAAACTTGCAATCATGTTTAGTCAATTAAATTTTGAAATTGATTTTTTTAATTTTGAAAGAACAATGGTAAAAGTACACCTATGTATTGGTGAAAATCATGTTTCTCTTGAATTTTTTGAAGATGATGCTTCCTTGTTGAATCATTAGATAAACTTGTGCTTCTTTGTTAAATCACATGGAGAGTTGGGATAACTATGCCCAAAATTTGTGTAACTATATAGGCTCTTGGGTTGAGAAGACAACATGTCCCAACCCTCATGAATGTGCATAAATATACATAATGTACTAACAAATATCCACATGAGTAAAATAGATAACCATTAGGATAGGTTCACTCAAATAAATTGAATCAACAAATGTAGATGGCTTATAGATTAAATGGTATAGTTTCACTAAAGTTTGTTCTATGTTAACAAAAATCATGATTGAAAGGGAATGGACAATGCTTATGCCCCCATCATGAACATAGGTTTAATTGTATAGTTTCACTCGATGTAGAATAAAATGGATGATTAAAAAGGAATGAATAATGTTCATGCCCCCATCATGATTGTAGATCTGATAAGTGTGAATTGAAATGATAACCATTTTCCATTCAACGATAAACTGTATTTTTGTTTGTGTGCATGAACTAAAATCATGCCCCCTAAATCTATACCAACTAATATACAATGTTGAACATCTATATATTTTATTTTAAAACATCTATCTCAAATGTATCTGTATATGGAAATTCACAATTTTTGTTCATTTAGATTGTGTGTATATGCTCATGTATATACACCCAAGTGTATGAATATGTGCTCAAGTGTTTGTAAAGTGAGTACATATGAATGGCACATGACCCCGTAATATGTATCAATGTACCAATATCTATCATGTATCTAAACCATATGTTATTTGAACCATTTTGAATCTTTTAAATATGTACTATGATTTGATTTTATACTCATGAAGTCTTATGTCTCTATGATAAGCCTACTATAATGCCCACTTTTTGGGATGAGGGATGTATCCTATAAGTCATTCATCTCAAAATAAGAGTCAATTATATTATGTCATGTATAAATATAGAATCATAAAATATCATACGAGCATGTAGAGAATATTACATCACATTAATGCATATATCAATCAATGTGTGTATGTAACATATGTAATGTAGGGCATATAAGTGTCATGTCTAGATATATGTATTAATGAAACACACAGTAGGATCACCGAATAAGACTACATAATAAATGTGCATGATATATCTCATGACACCACTCAATTTTAACAAGCGTGAGTGTTAGTGTCACACATAAAGCTAATCATTGCATACAATGGACATAAATATGTCACAACAAACAAGCCAAGGGCCACACACAAGAGGATATAGGTATGTAACAATCAAGGGACATCAATGATTTCACATCAATCAAGGCTAAGGGACACACTCAAATGATATAAATATGTCACAAATAAGGCCAAAGGGTCACACATGATAGACAAACACAAAGTAGCCTATTATGTAAAATAATAATAACATAAATGGAACATAAAACAAGAAACTAGTCTACATAATCTATATGTATTAATGTCACATCATAATATAAAATCATATCCACGTAGCATTATGTAATATATAAATAGATAACAAGGCATGTTGGATAAATATAGGTAACTCAATATGGTAGAAATGGTCATAGAAAGATATAACCTATAATAGTGAAACTTATGGAATAAGATGCCCCCACTATCAAGATGGCCACTAGGTAGAGGAAAATTCAACATATATATTTCTATGTGTGACATGTATGTCATGCATGACACTCATATACCATAAATGCATGTGTGTATGAAAATAATATAACATTTACCAAGCATGTAATAAATAACATATGTAAATAGTGCAATTTAGTAATCATGTTATGCCTGTGTCCCATTTTTTGGATTTTTTCATATTTTAAATGATTTTTCATTTTTTAGAGGATTTGATTTTTTTATTTTTTTTATATTTAAAGTTTGGAAAATATATCTAATGATTGTATCAATGGGAGGATCTAGGAAGTGCCTTATTGAATAATGTAATGGTCCTCTATCATAGATAAAAGGTGATAATTGTTTATGTATTAGAATCTGATAAAAATCATGTGTTGTACCATAATTATCATGATAAATACTCATTAAATGTGGTATAGAATAGGAAGATCTGGATGGTTGAGAACTCTTCAAGGTCTATTGTACAGCAGGAGGATGTCTCATTGCATATTTTCACTTTGGAACACACTGAACTGTCTATGGTGATATAATGTATGTATTATGATTTAACAATTTTGGGAATATTGGTGTTTTATTCCCAATTTAGTTAAAGGGTCTGAGTAGTAAAATTAGTAAATAAATATAGAATTATTAAGCTACTAATTTGTGAAATTTGATTGCAATTCAAACTTTTCTAAAAATAGTAATAAGGGGAAGAAAGCAAGACTTAAAAATTGATTGATCTGAGTGAGACAGAGGTTGGAATTCACTGTGTTGGACTAGGACACTATCACAAATTGAGATCTAAACTTCATTTTGTGATTGGATAGGATCACCAAAACTATATAGGAGTATCACAAATGTTGTGGTCCACCTCTACCACTGTTTCCCTAAGAATTTAAGCTTTTTGGGTTTTGTTCACCAGGTTTATGTGACCCTATCCATGAAGTTTTAGTATCTAGAATTCTATAGAGATCCCTATAGAGTAGATTTTATCTTCAAACCTTAATTTCCATTGTGCTTTAACCAATTTTGAGAAAGGGGGCGTTAGTGTGTCTAAAATTCATTGGACATGGATCCACACCCATTATGTGGGCATGTTTCTTACATACCAATACTCTGAAGAGGGATCAAGACATATGTAGTTCTCTCACATGATGTGCTTTGTGCAATTATGTGTATGAAGATGCATAATGCTAAATTAGATGTGTTTGAGGTGGCTAGGGACTGGTGTAAGGATTTGAATAAGTTTTTAAGTGTCCTAGCTAGTTTTATGCAAAGAATAGGGCTATTTCTTGAGTAGTCTAGCTTGTATTATTGCTTGTTTGGTGATAATTTCCAACCCCTTCCAAATGATCTTTTAATGGGATTTTATAAGGATATATTGGTCATGGGTTAAATGAGCTCACATTACTCTGAAAAGGAGAAGGATGGGGAACTAGAATAAATTAACCATTGGGGCCATAAATAGACTCAGACAAAAGTGCCAAAATCAAAAATGAGTGTTACCGACACTATAGTCCAAGTGTGGCACTATTGTCCTGAGTAAATAGGACTTGGGGGAGTTGATTAGTCATAGAAAGAGGAGTCTTGCTCAGTTAGGATCAGGTTTGAAAGGATATAGATGAGTGTGAATTAGTGAAAATGATGCCTATGAGGGTTATGAGATCAAGCAAGAAGGACCTAAGGATTGGGTGTCATTAGCCACTCTAAAATTACCAATTTTTTAATTTTATATGACTACATTTACCCCCCTTTTATTCTAGTGATGCAGCAAAGTAAAATAATATGATAAAGGAAAAATATAAAACATACCTAAACTTACCTATAAAGGTGAAGCTCATGAAAGTGTCTGATGATAGGTGTGCATAAAGAGAGCATGTCGTCAAGTATAAATCTACAATAAAACAAAGAGTAGATCAGTTCTTACTAGATATGCTATATCTAAAATAAGAATGTGTAATGCTAGGTAAGAGAGAGAGAGGAAGATAAAGGAACAAATAAACCTCACCAAGTACATAGACCAATACAAAACCTATTATGATGTTGAGTGATGTCGAGTGATGCTAAGTGATGATGGGTGTGTGTTGAACCAAGAGTAATATCATGAATGGAACTGAGTACTCAATTCTTTAGAAGTGGATTAAAAATGTAAAGGTTGGATCTTTGGCTCCATTATCATCAAAGGTGATCATGAGTGTGTTAATCAATGTTTGGACTGTGTGTCTAATACCTCTAAATAGGTCACTCAAGAATACAAAGGCTAGCTAGTCCTTTGGCTCCATTGTTGCCTCATGAAGTGAAACTATAAACTGATACTAATATGAAATGTGTGTTGAATGAGATGGCTCTTGAAGCACATGAATTCCCTATAATCTAACAATGTTGGTGTGGATAGTAGAATGTATGTTGGAAACTAGGCCACTCTTGGCCACTCCAAAAGATCGAGATTAGGCTTGTATGAAAGCCACTCTAAAACTAGTGCACTAGGCTTATACGAAAGATACTTGGGAACTTGAGAACTTAGGTATATAGAAGTTAGGATTGTATGAAATTCATTCCAAAATGATGCCAACCACCTATAGATGGAATAAGGCACATGACTATTGACAATGTTTGGGTAATGATGAACTTAGAAAGTAAAGAAAACAAATGTGTCATGCACATTGCCCCTAATCACTGGTGTTTGAAACATAGATCTAAAAGTTATACTAATTGTTGTATCTAAAAATAGAAGTGAGAGCCATCATATTGTCCATGAGGCCCCCTTTATCTATATTCTTTGAGCAAAATACTACTAAAAACTACTAATTTTGAACTAGTTTGATTATGAAAAACTAAAGTAGAACCTACTTTTCTTCCTGCTTCTAAAAAGTCTAGTTTTTCTGCTATTTAGATAGGAGCACCAAAAATGGAAAGTAGTGGTACCAACATTGTAGTCTAAGTTGGGAACTATTGTTTTAGGCCAAATCTAGTAACTATTTTGATATTCTCACTATCTACCTAGTCTATTTTGACTATTTTGATGTTTGGTTGTTATTTTGGGTGTGTCGAATGTTGATTTTTTAACCATTAGGAGCTTTGATCTCTATGATAAAACCCCTATTTATTTCCCCCTCTTTTGAGGGTAGGAATGAAGACCCTATAATGACTACCCTCATAATAAAGAGCCCTACAAGTGTGTTATGCTACAAAATACATGATATAGTAATGATAATCAGCAAAATATCTCAAGATAGAGCATAGTTTGTAAAGGAGATTGTTATATTAATAAGGCTATGCCTAGATAGATATAATAGTGTAATAGCATGTGCAATGTACTAAATTAGAATTAGAAGTGTTAGTTGTTAGTTATTAGTTATTAGTTGTTAGTTGTTAGTTGTTAGTTGTTAGTTGTTAGTTATAAGTTGTTAGTTGTTAGTTGTTAGTTTTTAGTTGTTTGTTGTTAGTTGTTAGCTATTAGCTATTAGTTGGAAAGGAGGGATATGCATGATGTCCATCATGACATCCAAGAAATCAAGATAGTGCATGATGTGTATCATGGCATTGCAAACAATGAGAATCAAATAAGTAACAAGTACACAAGGCAAGAAGCAAGAAGCATACAAAGGTGGCTAAGGGGCCACACAAACAAGGGACATAGGCACATATTTCTCAAACTATAAATAAAACATATAAGTCATATTTAAATTCTGCATACACATGCAATTGAGACAAGCAAGGTTGGTGTGAAAGCCACAATCACATATAAGAGTATAGGTAAAGGACATTGGCAAATATCCTAAGACACACAAGAATAGAAGCAAAGGACATTAGTAAATGTCCTAAGTCACATACAAGTAACAAAACAATAACTGAGAAATGTAATCAATCTAGTTATGCAAAGCAAGAAAGGAAATCATGTGAATTATAGAAATACAATCACATCTAACTAATCAAATCAAGAATGAAAGTATGAAAGACATGAATTAAAAGACTAGGTATATGTTAAGAAAAACACAATTGTTATATACTGGTGAAATGTTGATAGAGTAATTTGTATAAGTTAGTAAGTAATGTACAACAACATGATAACTAGAGTGTGTGGTGTAGGAATGACATAACCTAGATGGTGTAGTCATTTAGAATATACCCCCAGTGGGTATGTATATCGATGTAGAATTAGGATGCCCCCTCAATGGGTAGAGTGAAGCAATCAAAGAGTTATATCTCACTGCACACAATCAAAAGAGATCAATTAAAGCGTGAAAATGTAGATAAATCGATAAATAATAGCATAGAATAGTATATGTAAGTCTAGCAAGATAGTAGAAATTTAAAGCATGGACAATGCATACAATTGAAATGTTTTTGGTGTTTTGGAGTTATTTACATGTATTTGTATTTTGAAATATTTGAATGTTTTTAAATTTTTGATATAAGCTATGTACAATCAAGCATAAGAAACTATGTACAGGTGAGCTAGGAAAGGATGATACTAACCAATGAATCTCATGGGAGACTCCCTGTCATGGTATCCTATATCAAGGATAAGAATCATGTGTGATCATGAAGCATGATGGAAATTTTGATGTTATGGCTCTAAAATCTATATATGTGCTCTAAAATATCTAAATTAAAAGACAAGTGTGGGGTCCCCCAATAACTCTAAGAAGTGAATGCGACTGTGGAGATCTTAGGGACCCATCTGGTAGTAGGAAAATTTCTCTAGACATGTGCTTTATGAGTATATGCATGAGATCTCAATGATATTGCCCTAGATGTGAACACTATAACTAGAAGCTAGCTATAATTCTAAAGTTGTGGAGGTATATGAACTTTTTATGATGGTGATGGATGCCTCAATTATTTTTGAATCAAAACTAGAGGAGGAACTATAACTGGTGGTAAAATTGAAACTGGTGACTGCAAAGTAGATAGATCTGAAGTGGGGAGTGGTAACTCATATGGAACTCTACCAACTATAACAACCTAATTAGTGTGAATGAATTTCATGCATCTATGAACTGTAGAAGGTACTACTCAAAGTTTCTAAATCCATGGTTGACCAAGTAACATATCAAAAACTCCTACACTAGGAACTATAGTAAATGATGTGGCCACATTGTGTTGGACCAATTTGTAAAAAAAGTACAATCTTACCCAATGAACTTTGTATGTGCCCACTAAATCCACTGATAATTGTGTTTATTGGGGTAATATCCTTCTTTGAATATCCCAAATGCTATAATAATGTCATAGTACACATGTTCATACTAGATCCATTGTCTATGAGAACACTATGAATAGGATGATTATGGATGTAAGCTCTAATAAAGAGTGCATGATAATCCAAATCATCCTTGATGATCTCTTGCTCTGAGAAGTAGATGGAAGATCTAGATGGAACTCTAGAATTGTATACACCAATCATTTTACTCAAAGGATGTGTCTTAATTGAAGGTGTTATGTATGTATCTAGTGGTAGATGTGTATGATATGCATGGTGAACCCCTAATGTGTCCCTGGTTTCCTATTTAGAATGTTATGGAAAAGGATCTAAAAATATTTTCAAAGCTTTATTCTATGTTTGATTTGCCTGAGGAGGCTCAACTGAAGTGCCAATATCAATATGATTAACATCTATCAAATCTTGTATCTTGTGTCTTAAACTAATGCATTTATTTACTGTATGGCCTAGTGCCCTATGAAATTCAAAAAATGCATGTTGACATTATCCCCATGGAAGAGGATTTGTTGGGTTAACTTCCTAAATAGGAGGGAGAGATATGATGTTACATTCTAATAGTTGCTATAAAACTTTGGCTAGAGAAAATGGTAGATTAGTGAAGGTTTATTGAGGAGGTTTTGATAAAACCACTCATTGAGGGGGCTCAAAAGTTGCATTAATTTTTGGTTGATTCTGACTCTTGTTATCATTGACCTTGACTTTGTATGGGACTTTGTTGTTACTCTTGTTATTTATTTCTGATATACTTGTATACTTGAGTTTTCCTATTGAAATTAGTTTGAATTCTCTTTCCTTTAGTGTGTGACATAATTTAGTGAAGGAAGAGAATATTTTGAACATAATTAATTCATGTAAAGCAGGTAGAAGACTCTGTTTGAAGAGATTTTGCAACTCTTGATCGACCATGGGGATATTCATCTTAACCAAAATAGTCTTATATCAGAGAACATAATCTTTGAGATGCTCATTAGAATTTTATTTCTGTTATGCAACTTGAGCATATAAAAACTTATCACCAATGTTAATGTTGAAATGATCTAGGAACATGTTAGCTAAAGGATTAAATGAATTGATTAACTAATTTGATAGACTTTAGACACATTAAAAAGCATAATCCTTTAGGCTTTAGGGAAATAACTTGGTAATTATCTAATCATTTGGTACATAGTCCAAGCATGATACATGAAAAGCTATCAAATGTGTCTTTAGATCACCCTTGCCATGTGACATGTCAATGGTGTATGTAATAGATCAAAATAATCCAAACCCTATGTAGGTCTAGAGGTACCTTTCTCAAGATGTATCACCTTAGATTGAAGAGATTTTCTCTCATGCACAAGGGCTGCCACATTAAGAGACAAAGATGTACTAGTTGTAGTTAGTGGCATAGAGGTAGGTTGGGCTATTATAGGGGATTGTTGAGACATAGTTGCCCCCAAAGTGTCATTTGGAATATGTTTCTCTAAAGGAATGGAAGATTCAACTTGCTTAGCCTTTTTAATTTTCGTGATAGATTGCAAGATAAGAGTATGATCTTGGGGCTGGTCCCATAGTCTTTCTCGAAATCTTTGTAAGATCAAATATTTATTGAGGACAACTTTATTATCAATAATTGGTGGAAGTGGATTAGTAGTCCAATGCGGTGGAGCATGAGCATTAGTGTGTACATCATCATTATTATTTTCATACTGTTCATTATTGAAGTTATCTTTATTGAAATTAGTGTAATCTAGATGTGTAGAATATATAACAAGAACCTAAGTTATTTGTTTATCCATGGTATATAATCGAGTTAAAGGAATCTAGGTGAATTAAAGAGGATTGCCACTAAGTATTGCACTTTATCTTGAAGGAAGACATGCAATAAACTTAGGTGGTATAAGGAAAACAACCTGGATAATAGTAGAAAAGATTAAATAGA
Organism: Torreya grandis; assembly: GCA_037957365.1. Lineage (NCBI taxonomy): Eukaryota > Viridiplantae > Streptophyta > Pinopsida > Cupressales > Taxaceae > Torreya > Torreya grandis. The sequence continues at coordinate 1,119,501 of JARHVA010002874.1, forward strand.
TATAGTCTAAAAAAGAACTAGAATATGCATAAAAAGGATACAAAGTTCGTACAAACATGTAAGGTGATACCTCAAGAAGCAAATAAAAACTAGTACATACAAATAGGGTTTTAAATATAATCATTTTGAAAACTACTATGAAATTTTTGAAATTTTAAAGTGAATTTTTGAGTTAGGTATGCAAGTAAAAAATTAGAAATTTATTGGAAAATTAGTGATTTAAAAGGACCTAGTATATGCAACTAGGGTTTGAAAAAATAAAAATAATTGAGAATTACTATTGAATTTTTAAATTTGAAATGAATTTATGATTTTAATATGTTAATATAAAATCAAGAAACTATTGGAAAATTACTAGAAAAATAGCAGGACCTATTATAGGCAACTAGGGTTTGAAAGATAATTATTTTGAAATTACTATGAAATTGTTAAAATTTTAAAGTGAATTTTTGAGTTAGGTATGCAAGTAAAAAATTAGAAATTTATTGGAAAATTAGTGATTTAAAGGGTCCTATTATATGCAACTAGGGTTTTTTTTTTTTTTAAATTAAGAAATACTATTTGTTAGAATTAGCTATAGGATCAAATGAATCTAATAGAAAGCATGAACAAGAGATAAAATAGTAATAATAATAAACAATAACTATATATTTGAGATAATAACAGAAATGAATAAGTAACTCAAATATGATGAATTACTCTAATAATTCAATATTAATCTGATGTAGAATACACAAATAGTCATTGCTTATATAGAGCAAGGCATGCATGATAAAGATTAGGGAACTCACACAAAACATGTAGTTCAACTGATATCTGACTATAAGAATAGTGGAATACAACACCACACTAACAAGATAGGTGTCCAACTTGTGTAAATGATCAACACAAGTTGACTACTAGCTAAGCAATCTTATCTTATCTTACCCTGAATAGTGGAGTGGAACTCCACTGTAACAAGATAGGTGTCGATGTTGACTACTAACTACACAATTTTATCCTATCTAGTGAAAATTATTAATAGATGTAATAAAATAATTACAATAAGTAATTAATACACCAATATAAATAATAAATACAAGTAAATATAATAAAGTAAATAAATGCACCAACACCCCCCAATAAGTGAAGTTTAGGTAGGGCTATGCAGATAAGACTCCCGACAATGTGTAGCCATATTAATAAATCAGGAAAGGAGAAAACCCAAAGGAAAAAAACTCCTCAAAATGAAGGTCTAGGAAACCCCCTAAAGAATTGATGTCCCACACCCCCAAAAGAGATCATAAGTGAAGATAATTACTCTCAATGAAAGGTTTGGTGAAAATATCTACAATCTACTCCTCCATAGGACAATTTTGAAGATCAATGATCTTCACCTAAACCAGCTTCCTCATAAAGTGCATATGGATCTCTATGTGTTTGGTTCTCTGATGATGAACCAGATTCTTTGAGATCTAGATAGTGCTCTGGTTGTCATAGTAGATGACTAATGGCTTCTGAAATGGAACACTAAGCTCAATGAGAATATTATAAAGCCAAATAGCCTCAATAGTGTCATTAACAACATCATGATACTCGGCCTCTGTAGATGAAATAATAATAGCATTTTGCTTCTTGCTCTACCAAAAAATGGGGCCAAATCTGAAGTGAAAGCTATAACCAAAAGTGGACTTATGATCATCATAATCACTAGCCAATCAGAATCTATGTATCCCACCAATTCTAAACCTATACTTGCTATATAGTGAATCTTGTATCTGATAATGCCTTGAATGTAGCTCAAAATATGCTTGGTGGCTCTCTAATGAAGCTCATGTGGTGTCTGCATAAAGTTTGAAACCATGCCAATTGTATATGAAATGTCAGGTTGTGTATGAGTCAGATAGATGAGGCTACCTACAAGATGGCGATACAATGTGGGATTAACCAAGGAAGTGGAATAAGGAACCTCAAGTCTAACTCTAGATAAGAAAGGAGTCAGTTTAGGCCTATAATCAGCCATGTGAAACTGAGATAACAAGTCCATGGCATACTTGGGCTATGAAAGTGTAATCCTAGAAGAAGATTGTGCTATCTGAATCTCAAGATAATAGTACAATAGGCCCATGTCTATCATAGAAAATTTGTCATGAAATGCAGTATTAACACTGTTGAAGATGGATGTTATACTCCCTATAATATTGAGATAGTCAACATAGAGTACCAAGTATAATAGTGAATCCTCCTACTATAGAATGTAGACATTCAGATCTAAGTGATATCTTGAGATCCCAACTAAGAAAATAAATGTGTCCATCTTGGAATACCAAGACCTAGGGGCTTATTTTAGAACATAGAGAGACTTTTGTAAGTAACATACCAATGAAGAATCTTGAACAAACCCATATGGTTTCTCCATATATATCTCCTCATGAAGATCCCCATGAAGAAATGTGCTCTTCACATCCATCTGATATACATCCCAACCATGAGCTATACCAATAGCTAGTATCAAGCGAATGGAATTCATCTTAGCAATAGGTGCAAATATTTCTATATAGTTAATGCCTTTTACTTGGGAAAAACATTTGGCCACTAAGCATGCTTTATACTTATCAATATTACCATCTGCTACAAACTTAGTCCAATATATCCACCTACATCATACTAATTTTCTTCTTGTAGGAAGAGGAATAAGATCCTAAGTGTTGTTCCTAATCAATGAGTCATACTCTTCTTCCATCATTAAATCCCACTCAACTATCCCTGTGGCTTCCTAAAAAGATTTTGGCAATGTAGGAATGTGGAAGATCATGTTGTGACCATGTTCTCCTTCTATCTAATGGATCCCTAACAAGAGGGTCTACATCTACCAAAGTCTATCTAGCCCACAAAGGCATCAATGGGTGAGGATCTAGAGGAGGTGGAGGAACATGACCTACTAAACCCTACTGGGGAGGTATTACCTCATCATCCCTATGAGTATATGAAGTAGGAGTATCATCATCATTACTATCTAATTCTTCTAAGGAAGAAGAATATAAATGTTAAAACACAAGTCTAAAGGACTTTCTTCAAAGTAAACACTTCTCACTATAATAAGCTCATGTGAATCTAGATCAATGAGCTGATATCCCTTAACACCATCAGGATATCCTATAAATATGCAAGTCTAACTTTATTATTCTAAAGTGTGGTGCTTTTCTAAAGGTATGTGAGCCCATGTTGGACTACTGAAGACTCTAAAATGATGCACATCTGGTTTCCTATTATACCAGGCTTCAAGAGGTATTATCCCCTTTAAATCTTTGTGATGAACTCTATTATGTATATATATAGCATAATTAATCGCTTTCACCTAGTACTTAAGTACTAATGATTTAGCATGAATCATATAACTTGCCATCTCTTTTAATAATTTCTTCTTCCTCTCTAATACACCATTCTACTAAGGTCTGTATGCAATTGAATGTTGAAGATCAATTCCTTTAGGAGCACAAAACTATTCAAACTTATTGTTCACATATTCCTTCCCATTATTTTTTTGGAGGATCTTGACATAATTCCTAGATTATTTCTCTACTAGAGCTTTGAATTCTATAAATCTATCAAATACTTCACTCTTTAATTTTATAAAATAAACCCAAGTATATATGGAATAGTCATTAATAAATGTGAGAACATAGTGGGTTTTACTAAAAGATAAAGTAGGTAATGGACCCGCTAAATCACTATGAATAGGTTTGAGGACTTGTGTAGCCTTCCAAGCCTTCCCTTTATCAAACTTATCCTCTATATGTTTGCCTAAGGCATAACTATGACATACACTCCTTGAAAATTGAATCTGTAGAAGTCCTATAACCATCTCTTGCTGACTAAGCTAATATAAATAGCAGTAGTTTAGATGACTAAACCACTCATGCCATAGATTTCTCACTGAATCAGTGTGTGAGAGCAAATTTGTATAGGAAGACTAAGGCACAAAGTGGGAGAATGAATAAAGTCAAGTATTATTGTCAACTTTTCCCACTATAACTAAGGCATTATCCTCGAATTTTTTGATTGAAACAGAATCAAGTGTGAACTCAACTTTCCCACTAGTATAAAAGTGGGTGATTTGGTAGATAGAGAGAAGGTTAGTTGATAATTCTAGCACATAAAGGACATCTTCAAATACACCACTATCAACATCAACTTTACCTTTTCTTATAACATCTACCTTAGAATCATCACCTATCAAAATATGAGGCAAGGAACTTAGTTCTAGTCCAAAAAATTATTCTTGATCAGAACCCATATGGTGTGAATCACTAGAGTCAATTACCCATGACTTGGGAGAATTTGTCAGTGCAACTAATGTCATAGCTTTCCTATTCCTTTAATTTGAAGGAGTGGAAGAATCCTTTGAATAGGATTGATTAATGTTATTCTTTTTGAGAAGACCCTTAAGTTCATCAATCTCTTTCTTCCAGCAATCTTGCTCACTATGAAACCCCCTTTTGAAATAAGGGTAAGGAGTGACAGTCTTTTTTTGTGAATTATCTTTCTTATTAGTGGATTTATAATCTCCTTGTGAGGAAGATTGTTTCTCTTTATTCTTATATTTTTGTGACTTATTCTAATTATTTTGCTTCTTTTTACTAAAACCTGTATTTGATGTTGATGTTGAAACTTGCTTATGCTAAGGTTGATTCGAAATTAGAGCTTGAGACTTGGATAACTTGATTAGATGCATAGCTATTAATTTTTCTTCTTCATCCATTAGAATCTTAGAGAATACCTCAAAGGTGGGTATTTGATATGTTGTGCCCAATGTGAGCCTATGAGTCTAAAAGCTAGAGACAAATGATGAATATTCAGGACCTAATTTATGTAAGGAACTAAAAATCAATTGAATATCCTTTTTATTAATTTTACATTCAAAAATTAGTGATCTAAGATCTGACTTTAGTGATGTAGTATTGTATTATAGCATAATTTTTAAGATCCAAACTAATGAGTTCATTGTCAATTTGGTAACCATGAACCTCATCTATTTTTCCAAACAATAATGTTAATTTATCCCAATCCTATTTTGGATTTGTACATTTGTCAAGATGGAAATTCAAATCTAAAGACATGTAAGACCGAATACATCCAATTATCTTATTAATTTCAATGAGAAAGTGTTGTAACTCTTTTACATCAACAGGTGGAGTAAGAAGAGTTATTATGTAAGGAGTATATCCTAGCATTAGTAATACATTCCAAGTATTATATTTCCATGTGTTATAGTTGTATGTTATTAATAGTGGGAACTTAGGATTCCCCATGATGCAATTGGAAATAAACCATTACAAAGTAGAAATGAAAGTACAGAACATACATACATATACACACACACATATATATGTATGTATGTATGTGTATGTATGTATGTATATGTATATGTATATGTATATGTATATGTATATGTATATGTATATGTATATATGTATATGTATATATGTGTGTGTGTATATGTATATATGTATATGTATATATATGTGTGTGTGTATGTATATGTATATGTATATGTATGTATGTATGTATATGTGTGTATATACATATATATACACACATATATGCATATATGTATATGGATATATGTATATATGTATATGTGTGTATATATGTGTATATATATACACATATATGTGTGTGTATATGTGTGTACATATATGTGTGTACATATATGCATATATATCTATACATATAAGTGATATATATACATATATGTATATACATATACATATATGTATAGATATATGTATATATGCATTATGTATATATGTATATATACATACATACATACATGTATACATATATATATTGGAGGACACATGTCCCCAACCTTAGTGTAAAGGTGAGTTGCAACATGACCATTGAGTTTGTTTCATCTCACTCATACAACCAAAATATGTGCACAATCTAGTGAGTGTGAGAAATTTAATCAAATCATAATATATATCTAGTGAGGGTGGATTATTTAATCAAATTAAACCTATAATTTTTGTAAAGTTAGATGATTTATTCAAATCTAACTTATAAGTTTGGTGAGATTAAGTGATTTAATCAACTCAACCTTCCAAAAATGAACCAACTGCTATAGTAGATTGGATTGATAACAGTTCATTATGGGTATAATGACATTCCATAATGGTATTTTAAATGTATAAATCTATTTATTTTTTCAATTTTAGTTACCCTTTGCATGGCATATGCACCTCATATATGTCTCAAGCAGAAATCTAGGTATACTAGCAATACCAACAGATATTAATCTACTAAAAGTATGTATCTAAATCATATAAATGTGAAATCTAGTGAATTTGAAATTGCTACAAGTGTGGAGGACATGTTTCTATGGCATGCCCTGACTGAATGTACAAAATATGAGAACTGGTGTAAATCTGGAGAATGGGTTTCCATAATATGCCCCTATTATAATATGAAGATGTTAAGTACTGAATAAGTGTGAAATTCATGCCTTTTTGACATGCCTCTACTAAATTTTGACACTAATAAAATTTGGAATTCATGCCTCTATGGCATTCCCCCACTGAGATGTCTCCCCTTTTGAGGTGAAGGGAAGTAGAATCTAGTAGTTACCTTACCTCAAAAGGATAAGATAATTGTATAAGTTGTGTATGGATCATGTAACATATAAGAGTAACATGTTTAAGTAGATATATCATTAAGGTATGTAGTATGGGTCATATCAAGTCCTAAAATACATGATATAGATCATGGCAATATCTACAGAGTAAAAATACAAGCTCAACAAGTAGTAAATCACACACACAAGAGCACTCAAAAGTAATTCAAAGGGAAAAGGGTTCAATGAGACCTTGTATAAGGTGCATGTTCAAATGCCATACAATAGAATGGACATTACTTACTTAAATGTCCATAATGACATATTAAAATTTCCATACAACAAACAATGACATATTTAAATGTCCAAATAGGAAAATAAAGGCACGAGGGTCACAATTAATGGAGCATATTTAAATACTCAAACCATAAATATAATATAAGATAATAACAAATAAGGAACACACTTAAAGAAGTTAAAATTTTGAAAATTAGGTCAAATATAAGCAATCAACATGAACCTAGCATACTAGTTCATACAAAATATGTGTTAGCAAGCAATGTTAAGTACATAGCATATCAAGTACACTATGAAAGGTATAAACATGGATATAGGCATGTGTAAGTATGTAAGCTCAAACATGATAATCGAAAGTGATCATATAATAATATAAATTGGGTGTATCATGATCAAAGAAGCATATGCCCACAATGTACTTAAGACATGAGTGGAAGGAAGGCCCAACATCTATATGTGCATATATCATGCACTTGGGTATGCCTATATCACACTCAAATGAAATGTGAAACATGTGTGTGTATAGGAAATAATTATATTCTATCTATTAATATGAATCAAATAACATATGTATGATAAATAGTACAATTAGAATCATGTGTAATTTTTTTGGTATTTTTTAATTATTTGAATGCTTGTATATTTTTGTAATATTTGTATATTTAGGAATATTTTATGCTTTAAACCTTAGGTTGGATCATTTGCATTGTTTTTATCATGGCTAAATAGGTGAATATGTTGCATGGCCTATTTCTCCTCATAATTTACATGTGAATTAGAAGAAATATTACCATCATGTGGTATATAAATCAATTTTCCTTCATGGGAAAAGGAGATAACTTGCTTATTTTGATCAATTTTAGATTCAATTTTATATAATAAAAGGGTTCCCACTATGAATGAATCTTGAGATTTTTCTGGCATAACCCAAACTCTTATTTAAATTATGTTAGGACCACAAACAATTGGTATTTTGTGTTGACCAAGGAGTCTTTACAACCTCCTTTATGTTGTAAGTCTTTTAGATTAAATCCAAGTTGTTGTAAATGTCTCACATTGCAAGTGGTTTTTGTTTGTGTAGGATCAACATGGTTGTGCCAAAACTAAGCACCACTTATGAATAATTTGATCATTATATCTTGTTGGTGTGGATGATTTTTTATTTGTTAAACTTTATGTGTTTGTTTTGGATATGTATCATATACCATTTGTAATTATGGATCTTTATTAGAATGATCTTGTAAAGGTTTGTTCTGATCCTAGTGATCATCAGGTTGTGGACTTGAATCTTTAGGTGGATTATCAAATGTAAGCTAGCAGTTATCAATCATATATTGGATTTTATGTTTCAATGTATAATATCAATTAGTATAATGCTTCAAGCCCTATGACTATCACATTATGCAGTATTATCATATCCTTTTGGTAGAGGTTAACTCATATCAACCTCTATGGGGGGAGGGAAAGATATGAGATGACACTCCATAATATTTTTAAGTAAACAAATTAGAGGCTCAGTTAATCATGTAAAATGTCTTTTTGATGTATTGGATAAGATAAACTGATTATATATATGTGACATTATATTAGTCGGTGTTTTGGATTTTGTTGTAATCTTTGCATCAGTTTTTGAGTGAACATGTATGTGAATAGATGCTGACAATTTGCTTTCATTAGTATGTGGGTGTGGTAAACCCTTCTTTTCAATGGAGATATTATGTTTGGTCCATTTGATAGAGTGAAACATAGAGGCCACATATGATGGATCTACAATACTTGGCAAGATTGTCATATGTATGTTCTCAAAAGAATACCCTTATATGGGGGTGACTTGTGTAACAAGTCAAAAAGTGAAATTTTATCAATAACATCATTGGATTATTTTTCAATACTAGATGTCATTGAGATATGTTGCATATTCTCCCTTTGGTTCCTTTCTGAAGAGTAATTTACATTTATAAATGTAAATCTTGATCAATGATATCCTTTGAGGGAAAATCCTTGAAATTAAAGGTAATAAGATTTACATTATGGATTATATCTTATATAATATCCATAAAAGAAGCCAATTTTATGTCACTCAGTATCTAGGTTTTACACAATGCCTCATAAAATATATCCTTATAATTAATTGATTATTTCACAAGGTCAAATATTGAGATCCTGGTATGTGTATTGCTTGATTGCTTTACATGATTTAGCGCAATAGGAATTTGTTGCATAGGTTTCATATCATTACAAGAATAATTGTAAAAATAAGTTTATGTTTTCCCATTTGGTTATTTCTCTTACATATATTTTTGGTTGGTTTGGCAATGTACGGGGCACAACAAACAAGAGTTATTATGAAATATTAGAAAAGGAAATAAAATATATATGCATCCTGATTAATTCCTTGGAAGTAAATTGAAATATGATTTTTAAATATTTGTAGGTTAGAAATTAGAAATCAAATAAAAAAGGAAACTCTAAGTCTACTAGGGTTTTGCGACTAAAGGTCAAGTTCACCAAATGTTTAACCCTAAATTTAGATATGTGTGGATATCTAGGGTTAAGGGGGTTAGATTGTATTTTACATAAGTATGGTGAACTAATATAATGAGTAGGCCAATTAAAAAAAAAAACTTAGATAAAAAATATTTTGAATTTATATAACTGAGATTGCTAAAAATAGTAAAGTAAAACTATTGATAGATATTTCAATAAACTAGAAACAAATGATACTTAGTTGGTTTACTATGCACATGCAGAGTTGGGAAAGAATAAGTTTGAAGTAGACTAGAAGATGATCCTAAAAGAGTCATCAAATTCTATAAGTATTATTTATATGGCTTTAGATGCTTGCATCAGATCTAGATAATCACATCAATGTAGGTATATCTATGTTGTGGTGGCTTTGGATCACCACATATACTTTGATTTATTTTTTTAATATCTCAAAATCATTTCAAAACTCAATATAGTCCAATTCTCAATGTTGAGCAGCATTGTGAACCCTACACTAATTAACCAAAGCTAATTCACACATATTAATCCTAAGAAACTTATTTGGGGATAACTTAATAATGTTAGGATTGTTTGATGAGTGATTTTACCTCTAATATGTGTATTTTTTGGTTGTATTTTCTTCACCAGTATGGCCAAATTGATTTTAAAGGCTGATAAAATCATTGATTAGTTTTTACACCATGTGTTGAATTGTATCCAACTTGTTTTCATTGAATTTGGTGCTAATATTTGTGCATTATTAACAAATGGGATCAAATCTTGACTTGTATTTTGTGTTATTTTCTCAATGGGATGATTATTCCAAAAAACTCAATTGCAAATTAGGAACAACATGTCTCATAGACAATATGTTTTTGATTAGCATAGGGTTGACTACTAGGACATTCTAAGCAACATTGGGAAATGGCATTTAGGATGTTTCCACATGGATTCAACTACCTATCGATGTTTATGGCCTCAATTTAAGATCTTGGTAATACATTTATACTTATTGCTCATTTATACTTATTGCATGTCTAACGAATACATTAGTCATTGGCTCTAACACATTTTTATATATATCAAAAGATAATTTTATAGTAGACTAATATAAAGGAGTGACTCGATTGTACATCTTATTGAATATTGCATTAAATGTTTTAATCATCTCACCTAGTTCCCTCTTATCACTAAAAAATTATTGGTACAAAACACTAGGATCTATCACTTGGCCAAAATATGTAAGGAAAGTGGTCTGAAAATCATATTAACTATCAATGGAATTTTATACTAAATTTAAGAACTATTCATGTGTTTCATTTTATAATGTGATTGGGAATAACCTACATGTAAGAACTAGTCATGTGTTTTATCTTGTAATGTGAATGGGAACAACCTACATGCAACATCTTCATGCTCAACGTTGAAGAGTCTCAAAGTGGCCTCAAATGATGTAATGTGTTGTTCCATGATGTGAGTCACATCAGACTGAATCAAAGAAGATACCTCTCAAAAAAATTGGGTAACTCGTTGACATTTCTAGGGAAATTTAATTTTTTTCCACCCAACTAGGCAGCCATGGGTACAAATAGATGGAAATATGGATTAGTTGGAGAACTTGTTTGAATCCTTAAGATTCTAGGTCTACCTTTGTCAGACCTTATTCTCATGTGTACCTCTAGAAGCTAAAGTAATAGCAAGCTAGACTCAAATATGCATCTAGTGATACATGGTAGGAATCTAGATTGGTTCAATACCTTTTTGTGAACTATCAAATTTATGTCCTAATGACTATCTTAGGGTCTGTTTAGGATTCACTTTAATAATGTGGAACTATGTCGCTATTTATCACAAGGTTGGACATTTACCAATGATTTCTTCATAACACAAGACTTTAACTACAAATAATTTAATTCATTGGTAAGAACAAATTATGGATCTTGATCATAATAAATTTAGTTTTAGGTTATGTTTCCCTCCTTATAACACTAGTTACATGTCAATGCAAGTTTTTGAATAGGCTCCAACTGGTGATGAATTTTTACCATCTTATTTTAGAATCCCAAAAATGACCTAAGGCACCATTTATAAGTATGCAATTTTATCAATGTATGGACTCGCATCAATATACAACACTAATGTGACATGCCTAAGAAAGTCCTTATGTTTAAATTAGATCCATTTAATAGATAATAAAAACTGACCTAAATATGGATATTCACAATGATGTTATTTTTTAAAGGTTTGAATTTGACTAAAAAAACCATTAAAAGGAAGAAAATGGTAGGTTAGAAAAGAAGTTTCCAGACTTCACTAAAATATCCATTTGCTAAAGAAAATAATTTATAAAATTCACTATGAATTTTTTCATCAATTTACCATTCATTCAAACCTAAATAAACACAGTGTTAGGAACCCGTGGAAGCACAATTGATTACTTTTCTTATAAGCAATTAAACACAGAATTATACCAGAATGATTAAGTAACTAGAAACTTGAAACAACACAGAATTTGAGAGACAATACACAATCTTGTATTAAATACTCTTCAGAAGGAAATACAATAAAGAAGATGCCACTTCTTCTTCCACCTCTAAGGCTTGCCACACCTCAAGGACTTCTTCCCTCAAAGTTCTCTCTCTCTTGCTCAACCACAACCAACTCAACAACCTAAGTTGTTATCCCCTCCTTGAATGCTTCAACTGATCTCCTTGACCTTACACCTTGTAGATCTTCTTGACCTTGCTTTCTTGCTTCAATGCTTTACTTGCCTTAATTACAATACATGCCCCATGGGTCTCTTAAATAGGATCCCATGCATATAATAATTAGACCTCTAATTACAATAATTATAAACACAGACTCAAGACTTAAATTAGTCTTCAACATGAAAACACTCTCGGACCACTTAAAATTAGACGAGTCTAATTCTGGAAACGCGTTCTGGAAACACATGCAAGCGCATGCACATGCACAGGTGACCGACATTGGTTGATGTCAGTCTGCTCTTGACCGACATCAGCCGATCCCTGGTCCATGCCTAATCGATGTCGGCAATACTACCGATGCCGGTTACTGACTGAACTTAGAAACTCCCTAATTAGCATCTTGGTGAAGCTTTTAGCTCCACAACTTAACACACAATAAAGAGTATAAAAATTAATCAATTGTGAATATTTTACATACCATAACTTCATAAGATAAATTGACTATAGAAAATTGAAAACACATTCATCCACAATAATTAAAATAAATATGAGTTAAGCCACATAAATGGTTAGACTAGTGAACACACAATCCAACCAACCTATAATAAAGCAGTTAAGTCTTATTCAATGATCACTAAAAGTTAATAATATCTATAGAATTAGTTTAAATTAAAGTAAGAAAACATGAACATACTCATAGAACATCCACATTGATTTCTTAATATTATAAAGTCTCCCCATAAGTCTTTCTAATTAAAAAATGTCTCAATAGAATTTATTTATAACAAAGATGGGTTACTTCCATGTCTAAAAAAACTTGCATGTGATCACACTTGTTAAAAAGATATAAATTCTATATTTTATCAAAAAACTAAAAATAAAGATCCTAAAATAAATCCATCAACTTTAAAATAAATAATTAAAAAATAAAATTTTATTTTTAAGTTCACTTCGACTTATCACTTGTAAACTAGTCTTCAACTGGACACTTGCTTCCTTTTGAATACTTGTGCATAGAATTGGAAAAATTAATATATTTGAGACACGTGTATGATTGGCTTATTGAATAGTAGTTATGATTTAGTCACCAATAATGCATGGTTATGCAAGGGATTCCCAATATAGTCCTTAATTGATGTTATCTTCTCTATATTCTCCATTGTATTTATGACAAAATCAATAACATATTGATTTCCAACTCTTTTTACCTCAGGCACTTTTATTTTAAATGTAGTTATGAAGCTATCTAGAATTATTATGAAATAAAGGGTAATTATGACATTGTTATCCTATATGTACGTTTGTGTCATATTAGCCTCCATGAAGAAAGCAATAATTTCCTTTCTAAAGCCATTCAATGGTGCAATGGCAGCCATCGCATCATATGACATTTCCTCCAATCAAGTCTTGGTATTAACCATGAAATTTTGGCACATATTTATTTAAAACATACTTATAAGTTTGACATTAGGGAGCACACCCCTCTTAACCTTGGTGGAAATACCATTCAACTTTTTTTTCCATCATGGTGATTTCTACCAAAAAAAATATTTTTTGTTGTAGTAGGTCATGCTTGAGTTTCCTGGTGGGCTTCCATAATGAAGTGAATAGTGAATTTAAAACATTCACAACATTTTCATGGAATTTTACCTTTGCTTGATTCTCTAATCTTTTAACTCTTTTTTGCATGCCCTAGAGAACATTTTATGTGATCTTATTGGTGGATTTCACCATAGATTCAAAGCCTTAATCATATTCATCTCCACTATTGGAATAATCTAAGATCCTAACATAGTGGGCCTAAATTGAGGATCAACTAGATAGGATTGAATGTGTTAATACAAAATGTATGGAATAGTAAGATCCAAAAAAAACACAAAGGAAAAAGCTTGTCTTTACAAACAAAAGTTACATTAATAAGGATTAGCCAAAAATTACATATGAAGGTTCATTATATAGGTGGAAGATTAACATGTCATAACATCCTCATGCATGTGGGATTATCTTCTTCAATTACCTTTATTAAACCTAAGAAAGTTGACTAGACCATGTAGGTAAAACCACATAGTGGGAAAAAGCCTACTTAACACCCCCTATTAAGTGTATCTTAGGTGGGTAGAAGAATTGGATCCCAACACAAAGGATTGATGAGTTACCCAAGTACATAGAGATGATCCCCTAGAGGAAGAAGAAGTCAAAGTTGCCAAAACCCAAGAAGACCCTGAAAATGAAGATACTTGCTCTCAATGAAGGGTTTGGTGAATATATCAACAATTTTCTCTATTGTCTGGATGTAGCGAAGATCAATGACTTACTCATGGATGAGTTATTAAATGAAATATATGTAAAATTTATGCTTGGTTTGTTGATGGAGGACTAGATTCCTATAGATCTAGATAATGCTTTAGTTGTTATAGAAGATGACTATTGATTATCAAAACTAGATGTCAAATTCAGTGAGAATCCCTTAAAGCCAAATAGCCTCAGTGGTAGCATTAACATCCCCTCTATATTCTACCTCCATAGAATATAAAGTAATAGCATTTTGCTTCATGATTAACCAACTAATTAGACCTAAAATAAGGGAACAATTATAGTTTAGAGTAGACTTAAAATTATGACTATCACCAACCTAATCTAGATCTGTATAACTAATTAATTTGATGTTGATACCCAATCCATAGTGAGTCCTAAAATTATGAGTACCCTGAATGTAGTAGAGAATCCACTTAGCTACTTTTCAGTGTAGCTCATGTGGTTCATACATGAATCTATAGACCATTTCCACTACATATGAAATGTTAGGTCTAGTGTGCATAAGGTAAATGATTCTGCCAACAAGTTATCGATACAATGTAGCATAAACTAAAGGAAATGGACAATCAATCTCAAGCTTCACACTAGATATAAAATAATTTAAATTTGGCTTACATAACTATGTTAAACTATGTAAGTAAATCAAAATCATACTTGGATTATGCAATAGTGTTCCTAGAGTCAGATTGAGAAATTTCAATCCTAGAGAAGTAGTGCAACAAGCCCAAGTCATTCATTGAAAACCTATCAAACAAAGCAGTCTTCACTACTTCAATGGTGGATAGAAAAATCCATGTGATCAATAGGTCATCCACATAGAGAACTAAAATTGACAGTGAATCATCCTGACATAAAATGTACACATTTGAATCAGAATGGCATCTAGTGAACCCAATCTAAAGAAGGAATGACTCCACTTAGAGCTTGTTTGAGGTTGTATATAGATTTATGAAGTTTAAAAACTAATGAGGAATCTTCCACAAATCCTTGTGGTCACTTCATGTATATTTCTTCTTTGAGGTCATCATGAATAAAGGCACTCTTCACATCCATCTAATAAACATCCTAGTGATGTGTTGTAGTAATGGTGAGAGTGAGTAGCATTGAGTTCAATTTGGAAACTGGGGTAAACATCTTGGTATTGTCAATTCCAAGTAACTAATAAAAACCCTTTACTACCAAACATGATTTGAACTTGTTTACAAACCCATATACTATAAATTTTGTTTGGTATATCCACCTGCATCAAACATGTTTTATTCCCTCAAGAAGAGGGATTAAATCCCAATTTTTGTTACTCATCAAGGAACCATAATCCTCTTCCACATTAGTATCCCACTCAATAGTGTTTGATGCCTCTTGAAATGATTATAGATTAGAAGCATATGAAATTAAATCATATGGGGCATCCTAGAATTATGAACGCATTCATCCAATGTTTGATGGATCTCCAACCCATTAGCCAACACTTTTCAATGTTTGTCTATCCCAAAGAGGACCAATGCTCAAAGAGTTAATAAGGGATTCCTCATCCTTCAAATGTATTATAGGATAAGGAGGAGGGGAATATTAATCACTACTCTCATCATCATAACTAGAAGAAGAATCTAGATCATTAGGAAACTACTCAAGCAGATCTGAATCATCAAATCCCAGTGCATCTAAGGAAGGGGGATATGTGTCAAGTGTGGAGTCCAAATGATCCTCTTGAAAATTAACACTCCTCTCAATGAATAATTCATGAGTGGTGGGATGGATAATCATGTATATCTTAACACCTTAAGGATATCCAGTGAAGATGCAAGGTTAACTTTGAGGTTCCATTGCCTTATGTTTCTTCTTGGGAATGCAGGCCATAGCAGGAGATCTAAACACTCATAAATGCTTCACTATGGGTTTCTAACCACTTCAAGCTTTAAAAGGAGTGACTTCATTCAATGTCTTAAGAAGAGTTGATTATGGATATAACAAGCATAAAGATGGCCTTGACATAATATTGAGGTGTAAGAGACTTATAATGTAGCATAAAATTGGTTGTTTCCTTCAATGACCTATTATTATGATATACAACACCATTCTACTAAGGACTATATAGAACTATATGTTATAGTTCAATCACCTGTGATGCATAGAATTGCTCAAAATGGTTACTGACATACTCACCACCATTTTTGTTGTGCAAAATCTTGATGGATTTACCTAATTATTTTTATTAAATCACCTTGAAGTCCTCAAAATTATCAACACCTCTAATTTATAATTAATAAAATGCACCCAAGTATACCTTGAAAAGTCATCAATGAAAGTAAGCATGTATTTAGTCATGTTGAATAAAGGTTTTGGAAATGGACCAGTAATGTCACTCTGGACAATATCCAATATATGTTCATCTCTTCATGATTTTCCCTTGTCATACTTCTCCTCAGGGTGATTACCAAGTATTCAACCCTAGTAAAATCCATTATAAAACTTGACTCATGACAACCTTGAGACCATGTCTTGATGATTGAGTTACTCCAAGTAGAAATAGTTGAGATGGTTGAATTATTCATGCCATAATTTACTCACCCTAGCTAAATAAGTGAGAAGTGTAGTAGAGGGTTGGTGAGGAGAAAAATGTAAGAAATTATATAATCATGACTCGTGATTTGCTTTCCCAAATGCAAAAATACAGTCATTTTTTGCTTCCCTAATAACCACAAAATTAAGTGTGAACTCAACTTTCTTGCCTAAATTAAAGTGAGTGATCTAATAAACAAATAGGATATTAGTGGATAAAGAGGGAACACATATAACATGATGAAATTTCCCATAATTTACTTTAATATAACCACTCCAACTAACTTTTGTGCAAGTATCATGACCCAACAAGATGGAATGCATAGAACAAGGATCTAAGGATGAGAACATGTCTTATGATGAAGCCATGCCATGTAATGCACCAAAATAAATAACCCATGTGGAAGGTTGGGATGTAACTACAACAAGTGTTTTTCCCTTCTTATTATATTTGGCCTTAGAAGGATCTTATGCTGATGAACTCTAATTAGAATAATTAAGGACATTGATCTTATGCTTCTTAAGCATTTTTGTCAATTGGTCAGGGTAGTTATTCATGTATTTGGATTCATCATGCCTGGATTTATTGTAATAGCCACATGTGAGTCACTCTTTCTTAGTTTTCCCATCTAAAGAGGACTCTTTTGATGCTTTGTACTTATCATCATATTTTTAAACCTTTATTTACAATGGGTCCTTGTTCTATTTCTTTTCCTTGTTACTAACAACCTTCTATTTTCCATGACTCACAATTAAGGCATGAAATTTATATGACTTCAATGTACCCATTTGAATGAGTTTCTCTTGATCTTGAGTTAGTTAAACAATAAATTCATCTAAGGATGGCATGGTCCATGTAGTTTTAATGGCATGCTTGGTAGCATGGAAGGTAGAAACAAAGATAGAATAGTCAAATCCTAATTTGGTAAGGATAGAAATAATCAATTGATCATCCTTTTTGATAATGTTGCATAGTTTCAACTACAACTTGAGTGATTTGAACTTTATTAGTAAGTCTTGTATCATATCAAATTTGTGTTGGATAAAACTAATGAGCTCATTCTCCAACTCATGACCCCTCATTATGCCTTGCTTTCTAAATAATTTTTCCAATATGGTCCTGACTTCATTAGGAGGAGTAGTAGATTCAATATGAAAGAGCTAGTTAGGAGACATAGATAGTCATAGAATACCATAGGCTTCATCACATTTATTTTACCATTTCATATTATTTTCATATAGTGTTGGTTATTTTTATGTACCCATCATGATTTGGTGGACATTTTATCCTAAAGAGGATTTATATTTTGATTTTCTAGTCATGATAGTTAAATGGGGTAAGAGGTAGAACTAAACTCTAATTCATGGTATAGAAAGGAAGTATGTTTTTAAATACAAGGATGTGAAAACCCCCTTGAATCTCCAAAGGTGCAATTTTACAAGGCCCAATAATATCACCAATGCATAACACTTAAAAAAACATGTACTTTCAAAAGAAAACTTGAAAAGGAGCAACAGGTTGAAAGGTATATAAGTTTGAATGTTTCTTGCTCAATAAAATAATGATCTCCACTTTTTAAAATTTTAAAAATTTGGTGTGTAAAAATTGGTTGAATTTTTTTGGAATCAACTTCCTCACAAAAAACTTATTCCCCCTTGGAGTAAAATTTAAGCACTTTTGGGATGGAAGTGACTAGGGGCTTCACTCTAAGTGACCAAGGGCTAAGACCTAAAATAGGTGTTCTCCCTCCCATTTTTTATTTATGTTCAAGTGATGTCACCCTCAAAATGACTTCAAATTGCTAGTGAATAGTGCCATAGTGCATTGGCATAAATTTAATGGTTGTATGAACATCACATGTAAAGTGAGTGGAAGGGAATAGAGGGAGTGTGTAAGCACATATTGGGAGGACAATCAAATAGTTGTGGTGAAGAATGGAATGTGAACATGAAAAAATGAATCGATGAGATAGGGCACAACATGACAAGATAACCTAATAGGTAGGCACATAGTAGGATGATGCATGATAAGATGGCTTATCAGGATGTGGTACGATAAGATGACCCAATGGGTGGGCATGTGGTGGGATAACCTAGAGGCATGTGATGTGGTGGGACTTACATCTATACAGATCATGGGGATGTGGTGGTGTGGTGCATGTTGATGTATCTACTAGGTATGCATGGGTAAAAAAAGAGCCAAAAATTATAAGTTTCTAAAAGTTTGCAAAAGTCATTGAACTAGTTAAAAATTATGAAAAAATAAGTAAGGAAAACATTAGATCTTAAAAATCTATATGTTTTCCTTCCAAACCAACAAATACCAACTTTTTACTTTGAAAAATCTAAAAAATCCTATAAAATTATTTCCTCTTTGAGTAGTAAATGGTACAGATATGCGTGAAATCTAAACAATTACCTTTAAACCATCTAAAATGGTAAATAGCCTATCATGAAACTAACTCATTTTTACAAAATTTTCTAGTATTATGGCACCTTATGAATCCAATGGCACCATATTTTTTTAGTTTAAAGACTTTGGATGTATATATCTACATGGATTCTCTAGAAACCCTTGAAAACCCAAAATCACAAAGAACACTAACAAGGAGCTAGAATGCAAGCAAGATCACAACATAATCGATGGCATTTGTCTACCAACATTACTCTGATACCATGTCAAAGTGTGATACAATAGAGAATCAATTGGATATGATCAAATGCATGAATAAAACATGTATGGATTAGTAAGATCCAAAGAACAACATAAAGGAAGACGCTTGTCTTCACAAACAAAATTTGCATTAATAAGCATTAGCCAAAAAGTACATAGGAAGGTTCATTATATAAGTGGAATATAGACATGTCCCAACATCTACATGCATTTGGGATTATCTTCCCTAATTACATTTATTAAACCTAAGTAACCTAACTAGATCATGTAAGTAAAACCACGTAGTGGGAAAAATCCTAACTAACAGATCCTAGTCACATATTTGTTTTGCCTTTTCCTCTTATTTGTTGAGGAAAATAACTCCTCTTTTGTATCACAAAGAGTGGGTGTGCCATTTTGAGTGACTTTTATTTTTATTTTCCCTATGGTTTTCTCAAATTTGAGCTTGACCTTAGGTTGATCATGAATGATCATATCAAGCCTTTATGCTTTAATACGTTGTATAATTTGGATAAAATATGTTTGAGAATCCTCTCTTTTGTCTTCTTCTATCATTTTAAGTGTTGTAGGAGATGTAGGAAAATCTGAGGCTATTGGCATAGTAGGAATGGTTAAAATGGAATTGGTGATAGATGATGATGAAGTGGTAGGGGCATTAGGAATAGGTGAAATGGAAGTAGTTGGTGTAAAAGTTAAAGTGGATGTTGGACTATTCATAATTACCTATAATGGTTATGAGATGGAAGCGATAGGTATTATATGACTCATCTTATATATGTCTTGGTGTAGGATATGTGATCACAAACAAGACTCGGCTTAGGGGTACTATCAAAACCATGAGTTGAATGCATGGGAATCTTGGGGACATGGGTTATCACAATGACCACTACATGTGTTTTGAAAATAGGTTTATTAGTAGGGTATTTATGCATAGTAGGGGTTGTTAAAACCAATAGAGGGGATTAGACAAAGTAGCACTTGAAAATTAAGAGGTCATTATGAGACTAACAGGAATATTGAGCATTGACTAGGTTAAAATAGTTGAAATATTTAGCTTAAATGTTTTTTAAATTGGTTTATAATAAACCCCAATGGTTTGAGTGTTAGTTTTGGGCTGAAATATAGTTTCTTGATGAATATAGACTTGTGTAATCCCAAATGGCATATAGACATTTGGAGAAATAAGAGGCCCCATGTGATTAGTTCCACTAGAAATAAGGGTAGTAGAAGGTGAAGCCACATCAAAATAAGTAGGAATTGGGGTTGTAGTCATAGAACAAAAAAATACCATATAACTATAGAGAAAATGGGAGGTCTTGTTACCTATGTAGGTGTTACCACCAAAAAATTTGATGAAGGTGAAGTTGGAGGTAACCCTTGTAATAATGTTTTATTTAAACATGGATTTGTCCTTTATGGATCCCCTTTTTCTAAGGGTAATATAAGATTAGGGATCTCTTCAATACCCTAAAATTTTGATTTTTGATCTTATGGTCTTTGAGGTGGCAAGAGCAGTATTATTGCTTGTAACTTTGCTTTCACTTTCGCAATAGTTACTAGATTGAGATTATAGATATCATCTAGGTATAAACTATGGTGATAAACCACACTGAACTTCCCTTATATAAGTTTTAGGTGCTTAATCACTCTTCCACTTAGATCCCAATGTCTAAAAATTTGATCATCTAGTTTAAACAAAGACTTGTGTGCTACCAATTGCTTAATAGAGGGTCATGCTCTATAAAGTGTTATTCCTATTTTTAATGGCATGGATTGCCATGACTTCTAACTTCTTGCCTTGAAAAATTAGTGAAATTTTGGTATGTTATTTCCTATTTAAATATATTATTTGGTACATAATAAGGGATTTAGAGGGGTTAAACCAAAATTCCTTCAATCTTGATCTTGTGTACAAAGAATAACATGAATAGGCCCCAGTTTATTTGACAAATTCTCTCATTTCCTTTGAGATTTTTGTCATTGGATTTTCATTTATGGTCAAGTACATATGGGGATAAAATTAATTTTAAATATTCTTTATACACTCTTGGAAACAATATACATATAATTTATTGTATTAAACATGAATGGGGGAAATGGAAGAATTATGCAACTTTGGGAAGTTTGTGTGTTTAAATTTCAATGTGGCACAACATGCATCTATAAGATATGACATCATGTAGAAGCTACAAAACTATTTCACTCCTTTTATTTTTTGCTTCAAAAAATATACAATAATCTCACCTAGGGCTAGCTTCTTCCTATCACTCATGATCATGGCAAACACAAGCACCCATAGTTTGTTCACATGATATATGTTGGAGGCTTTGTATATCTATTCATCAAGATCATTCTAGCTTGTACCCCTCACCTAAAAATTTTAACAATGTAAGTGTCAATATCATCATTATTAACTTAGTAGTCCATGTCTTCTACCTAGTCTTTTAATACTTCCATTAGGTCATTTTCTTCCATTAATTCCAAGGCAAATTCCTACTTATGTGTGAAGAGGGGTACGGGTAATTTTTAATAATTATCAAATGCCACTTCCAGAATATTTGCCACTCTATATTTCATTTTTGGTAAGAAAATTACATCATATTTCAAGATAAGCTTAGTGAAAATATTGTCTAATAGGTCTTTACATGGAATACCTCAGTTTTACCATAGCTTTATGAATACCAACTTTTTGTATAGATAACAAGTCACTCTAGTACTCTTTTTCATCTTATATAATATCTTCGTTATTGTCTAACTTGTGGGATTATTCTATTTCATGAAAGCGAACATTGTAGTTCATATATTTGACAATACGAGGCATGAACATAGTGTCTTTGGACTCTTGAGTAGGGCATGAATAAGAAGACATTATGGTTTGAGCCGTTATGTGTATCCTTTATGATAATTGGCACTTCTGAATAAATTTAGTGATTATAGTGTGCAAATTCAATTCACTTAGCCCTTTTAAACTTATAAAATGCTCTTAAATCTTCACTATGAAACTTTGCTAGCAATGGTGATCACTTTAAAATAATTCTTTTTATATTACACATGCATTTATTTTTTAATTCAAATCTCAAAAAGGTGACTTTGTGACATCATACCACCTTCAAAAATCTACAAATTAATACCAAATGATGGAATTTTATTATATTATTAATTATCTTCTAAAATGTTTTTTGTGATTTGGATTTTTATGTTTATGTCACTTTAATCTTCAAATGGAGAATCTCAGTTGTCCATGTGTCATTATCTTGTAGTCTCATGGCCACAAAGTGCATGGAGTGCAATGTTTACTATGATCTAAATTTTCTTTCCCTATGAATGATTTATATTATCAATTTGTATTTATGTTCATTAAGATCAAAAGCTTTGTCACATTTCACCTTTACCTAATTAAAATAAAATAGATTCATGGAGTGAATTGGAGTCTTTCAATGATCTTTCACACTACTTAAATGCATTGATTTATTAATGTTGCTTAATATTCACACATGTCATAATCAAGTCACCCCTTTCTGTACATAAAATATCCATGTGGTAACATTTTTTGAATGATTCCACATGTGGGGATAAAGTCCTTATCTATTTGTCTTTATTTTCATCCATTAAGACTATGACACATGGCAATCATTGATTTCCTTACAGTCACAAATTCATGGAGTTCATACAATTGTAAGTGATGAATCATGTAATTCATGGACACACTAGTCTATCGATTCCACTTCAAGTAGGTTCGATGTTCACATGTTCACTTACATGCAACCAAAATGACTTGTCACCACTATAATGAGGCATTAATAAAGTATATATAGTTCTTAAATAAAACTTAAGGTTCAAAAATAAAACGTGGTTATCATCTTGTGGTTATATGGTCACATAATTCCCTTTTGTTTTTTCAAGTTGGTCGAATTTAGGCCCGTATGCATGTTGGTTTATCAATTTGGCTTTAAGTAAGTTTACTTTACTTTTATTCCTACAACAAGAGATATACAAGTCACAATTATATTCACAAGGTTAATGATATAATCCTAACATTTGAAAAATACAAGTGGCATAAAAATGAGACATATGGCAACCATTTAATGGCCACACATTGATAAAATCATGGAGTTCTTGTCATTTCCAAAGTAGTCATGGTGAAGTCTATGGATCCATTAATTTATTAACTTCACTTTACATTTACACACATGTCTTCTTCAACTGCACAAAACAAATAATCTAACCCAAGATTATAAATTTTAAGTAAAACAAGTAATACATATGATCAATAAATGAGCAAAGCTATAAATTAAAACACATGGCCTACCAATAGAGTTATAAAATTTTATTAAAGTTTTAAAATAAATAAGGCCTCCATGGACACATTGGTTTATTAATTCCATTTTTGAACTATGATCAAGTAAATTCATTACAAAGACCTATGTCATGGAATGCAATGTGATCCTAAACTTAGGATATGGGCAGCCACCAAATGTTTTAAGGGTTCACTAGGGTACATAAAACACTAGGTGTGTGATTATTTAATTAAAATCAATTTTATTATGATGAAAACTAAGTCTTAAATGCATCTTGGAAACCTTATGAGACTAATTTAAGGGGGAAATGTAATTTCTCCTCTTCTGCCTTTTAGTTTGGTATATAACCTGGAAAAATTGAGACAAAGGTGAATCTTGTAAATAATTATGCATCTCATTTTTGAAAGAGGGTCTCCATTTCTTCAAAAATAATATGGGTGTGTTGGTCACAACAATGTCATATTCCTAGTAATATGATATTATGGTGTATTAAGTTAATAAATAAAGGTTTAGGGTGCATAAGTTTTGTAAGTCATCCCACTAACTAATTGGAGTAAAGGTAATTATCTTAGATGTATATAGACGTGATAGTGGTAGGTATTTGAATATTTCATATTATAGGAGAGAGAGACATATAATTTATAAAATTAGTGTGTATCTTGGTATCTCAATAGAGAGATATAGTGCAAAGTGGCTTCTTCCAATAAGGAGAATTTTGTGGGGTTTGATTAAATATATTTTCCATTACTTGTTGAATGAATTTGTATTACATTTTTTATTATTTTTATCTGTTAGGTCATATCTTATTTACTATTTTTAGATTTTCATATTTTAGGTATTCTTTATACACTTAATTTTACCATTTACTTAGTGTTATTATACCCTGATGTCACATTTTGGTAAAAAAAATGGTGAACCCCTCCATTCTTAAAATGCTTATACATTTTAAGGCTTCCCCCTAAGGTTTCATTCATATTTTTATGGTTTTAAGTTGAATTTGGATATATTTCATTAAGCATAAACCTAGCTTTCATTTTCCTTCAAAAATACATTCACTTCCCACTTTTGGATCACCCAAACCCTCGCTAACACTCAATGTAGGGCTTCATGGCTTCTTTTTCCCTGGGGTTTATTGTGTTATTCATTTCAATTATGTTTTTCAAACATATCATTGGTTAGGGCATGTCTTGGTTTGTTTCATTGGTTGTGCTCTTTCTTATATTGATTCATGGATTATAAAGGAATACAAATTCTTGTGATATAATTGAAATGTTTGAATGATTGAAACATTGATGTTACTTATGATGATAGGAACAATAATGATATGCTTGATCAAACGGTATAATTCATTAGAAACATTCATTTTCTCTTCCTTTTTTCATGCAAATGTTAAATGACTTAAATATTTTTCATAAAAATAAAAATGTGCATGCAATTGTTAATGTTTGTTTGTATTTTACTCTTATCTCTTCTAGTGCACCCATGTTTGAAATGAATAATATTTTGGCCCTTTAAAATGAAAATCTTGAGTGTTCTACTATTCTTACACATGAGATAGTGAATATCATGCATTCCATAGGCAACTTTAACATAATTATAATGTTAGGATTATGGACAATGTTAAATATTCCAATCAAATTCATATGGATATATTTGTTAGGTATTTCCCACATGACTTGATCATACCACACCTCTAATTATTTTATGATCACGTGTAGACACATAAATTAACATCTATTTCTAAAACAATGCACTTGTGACCACTCCTTATACACACTTAGCTCATGCTTGATTCCATGGTCTTTTGACCACCATTCCTTCACTTTTATGTAAATAGCCTATTCCTCCAAATAACTAATGATATTAAACTATCCCTATTTATCATTACAAACAACTCAAGCTTACCCTTTAATTTATCCACACTTATAGCTCATTTATCCTTGCTCCTCAAATAAGGTTGTGTCATTAGGATTATGTCACTTGTTGGTAGTGTCTGATTATGTTCGTCATGTCCTCCCACTAAATAATTACTAGTTGTTCAAATTTAAATTCACTAAATGGGTCATCCCACACATTTCACAAGTCTTATTCGAAGGAATTCCAAAATGATCACTATAAATCCACATTTTCAATCCATTTATTCACTAGAGGCTCATATGATTGAAAACCACTAGATTATCTAACTACGCATTAAAAGATAATCACATGTTTTACCCAATTCAATGTCCACAAAATTGTAGTAGCCCTAATCTAAGTTTGAATAAACCTCCAAGGTTACAAGTCATTGTTGAATCACTTAATCACACTAGGATTGCACAATCATTTAGATTTGCACCTATAACATGGGAGAACTACATGGAGTTTCATCCCTCTTTAGAGTATTGGTATTTAGGTAATGCTCAACACAGGGGGTGTTGAGTTTAAACATAACTTCAATTGTTAACCCCCTTTTCCCCTTTATTATGATTTGTCCACATGACCTATTAAACTAGGGTTCCAAGTGAATAATAAGGCACATAATTTCTTATGTAATAAAGCACATAGGTTAAATCACACACACATATCCAATAGGCAATGACATACATATCCAAACCTTCACAAATTGTTAAAATTCCATCAGATGTTCATGAAACCTAGGGACACCAACACACTACGCTCCTATCTAATTATAGTAGCCTTGTCCTAGATTTAAGTCAAGCCATGTTCCTAATTCAAAGTGTCATCATATAGTGATACAATATTTTTTAAATTTGTACTTACAATCCTGCACATTTGATTTCTAGTTAAGTTGCATTTCTTTGGTGCTTTCCGTATTTAGCATATTTCTAAATTTAGCAAGTTTTAAATAAATTTGTGTCATTTATTGCATATTTATAGAATTCTTATTATATTCAACAATTTATCTAATTAGGATAAAACTCTTATAATTCCCAAATTTTATAAAACACCTTCATTCAATATTTTTTCTATAGGAGACTACAAAGAACATAACTTAGTTATACTTAAGTTATTTCCTAACACTTCAATCGGTGATGTCGTAGAATGGTTAAATGCTTTAATTAGTGGATATTTACATTATTTTAATTGCTTATAAGAAGTTTTCTTGGATTGATTTATCACTAATAATGGACCTCATTCCACATTTGAGAGTATTCAAACATTTTTACTTGGTACTAAAGAGGATATGCATGATTACATCTCTAGACTCTAATGTCATATGCACTCATTGATTTTATTGACCATCAGATCTTAAAAAATAACATATTTTCATCAATAATCTTTTAGCATATATCAAATATTAAATACTTGGAAAGACTTAAAAATCATTAATTGATCTTTACGTTATGGTTTCCATACTTTCAAATGAATGATGTCCTCAACCTAAGGCTCCTACATTACCTCAATATATCTAACTAACACACAATAAAGTACCAAGTAAGGTTTCTAATGAACCTTTCTCAATGTATCCCTCACATTTATAACCTTTGGCTATTAACATTTCAATGAAAGGATAACAAAGATACAATATTATGGTGTCTAAGACAACTCAATTTAATATTATGAGTATTACTTTCTCTCACACACTTGGATATGGCAAAGAAAATATATATGAATGGGCACATTCTACATAAAATTTGGGATCCATTAGACTACTTGAAACTATGGGTTCTTTATCACATAATGCTTTGTTTTATATTACATCATCCTTGGATCATCATAATGTTATATTAGGAAATTCATGGTTATAATAAATGAATGTGACATTAGATAGGTCTATTAGATACATATTTTTTAGGTCTCAAGATCATAAGCCTTTCTATGACAATTCTTTGGGGATTGATCCCATCATTGGTTAACACTTTACACATTCCATTGTGAGCTCCAATGTACATATCTTTCACCACTTCAACATTATACATGTTGTGTCACACCTTATTTACTTTATTTTACATGTTATGACACTTGTTTATTGTATTATCTTATCACTTATCTATGACACATTTTTCATTCTACATAGTGACACTGTCATGAGTTATTATACCGAGTCATGTACATGTTGGACCCTAAATTTTACATAAGTCCTTTGGAATAACTAGCACAAAAGAAGAACAATACAGAAGAATCACAGTGCAGAAGAGTCATGGCATAGAATATCATGTCATGGGAGTCTATGGCACGTGGGACCCAGTCAGAGTAAATATGCATAATAAATGGAAAACCTAAGAATGAAGGACTTAGAACACTACCAAAAAAATTGGGGATCGTGAGGGAATTAGGAGATGATTAAGGAATGATTCATAGGGATGAAAGAGACTAATTCAATCATAAATGTAACATTATCCCATGGGAAGATAGGCACTCAATGATGAGGATCCATCACCAAAGATAAAGTATAAGGGCACAAAGCCCTGGGTCCTTAGGAAATTAATGTAATTGGCTACCATGACTCAAGAGTGTTGATGATTGTTGCCAAGTCACTATGAGTGTGATTATGATTGTAACTACTTGGTTAGGGAAAACCAAGTATAAATACCCCTAAATATAACTTTGTAATTTTGTTGATAATTATTGTGTTGATGTGATTAAGGAGTTTGGTGATATTATTATTATTATACTCAGTTGGATAACATTGAGAATTATATGATTGAGTTAAACTATAAACTTGATTATGTAACTTGTGAATCACTTATCAATATGATGAATGGAACCTGTGTTGCTTAAATGTTGTTGTTTTGACTATAGAAATAATGATGTTGGTTAACTTATTTGTTGTTTAGTTAGTTAAGTTTAGGTCCACAATTATTGTGTATTTCTTTTTTTTTGTTAATCAATGAGTAAAGTGTATACATTCAATAGCTTGTGTATGTTATTACACCTTCATGAAACAACACCAATGTGAATCAGTCCCTTGTTGCATCCTTTAGGTGAGTGCATGAGAACTCATTCTTGCATGAAATGCCAATACACCAGCATGTTGGGATTTCAGTCACTTCAACACGTGCCAAAGAAAAGTTGTGCCTAAATATAGAAAACAACCCCAAGATTTTTGTTTCATTATCAGGACCCATAGCACTTATCTTCATGATGGTGGAATATTCTTGAATGGCTTTTACTTGAGAATATTGAGCGATGGATTACTAGTGTTGAGGACAATTTTGCATTATTATTTCTCAAACCTAAAATCTTTGCACGTGTATGGGTTGAACATAATATATACAATTCATTATATGAGACATTGTTTATGGAGGTACCTATTCATTTACATGCTTGTATCATGGCCTATACTCAATACCAATCGAAAAATCATGGATGGAACACATCTTGGACACTAGAGCATCAAACAAATCTAGCATAATTTAGAGTGCCTTATATACATGTTATTAATGTTTGGTGGTGTGAGGTTTTGAATAGTTATGTCTTGGAGTATGGAGTTTTGACTTATTCTTGTTTAAAGGAAGCTTAGTTTCACTTTTTCTAAGAATCACATAGTCAATATATCTGACACTTTCCACTAGAGGTGAAGAAGCTCTTTGTCAATTCTGAACTTGAGACTTTTCCCATGAAAGGCTAAACTTTTTCTTGCATGAGAAGCATTGTTTTTGGGGGAATGTAGGGGTACTTTAAAGTATAAATGTTGGTTCCATATGGTATCTACTCAGTAAAAATTATGGAAGCACAAATATGACAAAGCTCAGTGAAGGATTATGAGTGAAAGTGATCTAGGAAGGGGATGAGAGAATTCAAAAAGTGTTGTAAGGGTCCATAGGGAAGTGAAAGATCATAAGGAGGACTCACAAACCATTAGACCACAACCAAATCCAACTCTAGTATATGTAGGAGAAACAAGCCAAGAAGTGGTGATTGAAAAACCTAATTTGGATAAACCTAATTCTACACCCACAATGTGGGCTAATTCCACACCCATAGTGTGGGCTAATTCCACACCCACAGTGTGGGCTCATGCTTTTAAGTTAGATGATATATTTGTAAATTATTGGCATATATATCGTGTAGAGGTAGAACCTGAACCTATTAGAGAAACCTTAGTAGAATAAGTTTTAGATAGTAGTTTATTGACTATTTCTTTTCCTTTGCAAAAGTAATTTTATGGCCCAACTTGGAATACCTGGTGGTCCCAGCATAACTAGTGGGAAAAGTACTAACCTGACTATAGTTACTCAACTTGCCTCAGTGCCCAAATTTTTAGGTGTTTTTATTATTATGGGAGGTGTAGGAAGTGGATTTAGTGGTGGTTTGGCTGATAGACTTAAAGGAGGCATAGGAGGAAGTGGCGGAATTCCCCTTAAGGAATAGGAGGGATCGTAATTGTTCCTCAATAGCCACCATTGCAAACACCTCATCTATCCACCATATACTACAAAATGACACTCCACTTTCTTGAGTATTGTGGTGTGGAGAATGTTGCAGAGCATGTTCATAAGTGTGAACTTATCTAGTGAGCATGTGGCATAACTTATTTTTAATAGAAATCCACCTAGTTTGAAACCACCCTTCTAGACCATGCACATAAGTGGTACCATTAGTATGATCCTCAATTAGTTGTATCAAATTATGATTACCTTAAGTTAGCATTCCTCCAATAATTTGGCATCTCAAAGTTTGAATAATAGAGTATAGATGTGCTGAAGGATATCAAGTAGGAACTCACTGAGAGCATGCATGAGTATGATGCATGTTTCAAGAAACTTCTCTCTAAAATATTATTTAAGATAAATATTTCTCAACATGCCCAATGATTCATGGGAGGTTTTTTATTCCCCTTTAGATGTATCTTGTCTCAGAAAACTTTTACCAACTTGTGTGAGGCCTTGGAAGATACCTAGTTGTTGGCAATATTGATATAGGGATCAACCCCTTCATGGAGGCTCAAATCACTACAATGGCATCTCAACTATAAAATCTTATCACACACAACACTTATGACACCCATAGTTGCTTTTGGTGTGTTGATTATGAGTCTGAAGGTCATAACTAAAATAATTGTCCCCATAAGAACATATGAACTATGTTAAAGCAAAATTATGAGATCCACCAAAAAAATCATGATGTCTAGGATTGTCTTCTACAATAATGACCCACTTGATCAAAGGTATCAACCTATTGTAATATATTTGATGCATACAGTCATGATACCAATGATTTTCATCTCATTAGTGAAATTCATGAGGTGCACATGCATGGTATGCATTAGAATTATGTTGTAAATAACCAAGAGAATAGAGGTGGTTATCATGGGAGAGGTTGAGATCAAGGTCGAGGATGTGGAGGTTGACACTTTCCACAATGAACTTATTATAAGTGTAGTTCTCCTAAGCACTACCAACATGATTATCCAGTTTATCCTACATGTGCCTTTTATAAAAATGAGCACCATCTAGAGGAGTGCCCTAATTTATACATTGTTATTATGAAGGAACATAATGAGAAGGGTTTTCACATATATGTATTAAAAAACCACACTAGAGACCATGCTTTATCACTCTTACAGGTCCTAAAGTTAATATTAAAACACAAAGTTGTCGTTAGTCCCTATCGATATCCAATCCACCTATTGAGAAAGTTTAGCATGACGAGCCTTGTGCTACTCATTATCATGATGCCCAATAGTAGAAAGAAGTGCTCCATGACACTATGAACATGGTAATAGAATTACAAAGAGAGATCTAATTCCTTAAAGATCATGATGTTGTTTAAAGTGTTGATATGTAGAAAGCTATAGACCATCATGACATTTTGTGGGATGAATATCAAGAGCTATGCAAATGACTAATGGATGAGTACATTGTACTATTATTATGTAATTGGATAAGTCATCATATGCCATGGGCTCTTGAATATTATCAATTAAACCATGCACAATGACAATATACTTCCATCTATCCTAGCCCAAAAGGTTCAAGGAGATATTAGTTAATGTCACTATAGATGGATGGGTTATCTAGGATATCTTAGTTGACATTGGCACTGAAATCAATGTTCTTATAAAGGATGCCTAGTGGAAGATGGCCAGTCCAGCTTTGAAACCTTCACCCCATGTGTTATTTATGGCTAATAAAACTCACACTTTGCCCATTGGTGTACTTAAATATACCACCATGGATATCCTCGGTATCACATTCAAATCTGACTTCAAAGTCATAGAGTTGGTCGAGGCTAATAACTAAATATCTCTATTGGGTCATTCATGGTGTTACACCAATAATGTTAATTTGAAATATAAGAATTGATATATTAGATTTTAAAATGATGAGTAGCACATGGTCATTCCATTGGACCATGCTCACAACCCTTCTTATGTTGAACCAGTCAATGATGATGAGGACATCAACCATATTTATAATGTCACAGCTCGAGGTAAGGAATGCCATGACCCCACCCTTGATGGCATTTTATGATGGAAGAATGTAAAATCTCTATCTAACACCACTAGTAATTCTTATGACTACTAAGCTTAGGGTTACTATAATCTTACAGGGAGAATATGTGGTGTTATAGGCAATTAGGATAATACTCATCAAAAGTATCACAAACACCATAAAATTTTTTGTCTCCTTCATGGATAAATCATGGTTGCACCACCCACAATCCTTTATGAATCTCTAAGGTTCCATGGTCAAATAGAGGTCTATGAATTTATACAGTACTTGGAAACCTTTTTGACTCTGATGTTGATCAAATACGATCAATTATTCATATTTTTGATGGCACAGTTGTTTGATGGTGGCAAACTCATCAGGAGTGTTTGCTTACTTGGGATTTAGTTCACTCTACTTTACACCATCATTTTTACCATGATAAGCATATACATAGAACTATCAGTTATTATGGAATTTAAGCTCTAAAACCTCACGTCAAAGCTTTCAAGATAATGTAGATGGTAGATAAAAAATTCTTTCTTGAGTACCTCTAGGTTCATACATTTAATGACAAAATACACACTTGGGCTAGAGCATCATATGTCCATGAAGAGCACCATATAGATACAAGTTATTGATGTCTTTTTAAGACCAACATGACTGTGGCATTATTATATTCATCCCCTCAAATAGATTTACACCTTACACTACAAGCCATGCATCAAGCTATCATATGTGACCCAACCCTATTAAAGATCAAATTTGAAGCATACATGGTATGCAAGAGGAAGGTTTAACTATTTTTAATGAACTTGATGATAAGGCATCCTCTCTACCTCTTGAACCTATATTGAACCATGCACCGAGAGAAAAAATCTACAAGGTTAAGTATAAGGTTGAGTTTTAGGTTGATGAAGGTGTTAGAACTGATCCACCTAACTTGTCAATTGATAATTTGGTTATACACATAGAGTATGGTGTTCCCAATATCATGACACCATTTAGGATGAACAACACCCATACTTTGAGACACTCTAAGCCATTCAATGTAATATTGGCATGCAGGAAGCATCCAAGATGGTTATAATGGGGGATTATTGGTCTAATATAGAGATCACTAAGGTATTTGAGCTATTGAAAGAGTATCAGGATGTCTTCCCATGGAACTATATTGATATGAAGGGTGTGAATTCTTTTTTGAGTAAAATACACATAAATTTGGTAGAAGGCACTTGACCAGTCAGAAAAAGGCCTTATCAAATGAACCCTAATTTGTGTGATAAAGTTTAAGAAGAGATCAATAGCATATTATGTGCAAAAATCATTACTCTTATCAATGAATTTGAGTGGGTGAGTCTTATGGTTATAAGTATTAATAAATATGGATGCATACAAATTTGTGTGGATTATAGTGTACTTAATGATTCTTACATTACTGACAACTTACCAACACCTTTCACTAAAGAGATCCTTGAAGGCATTTTTGGATGTGAAATTTATACATTTACAGATGGATTCTCAAGGTAACATCAAGTTCATATCATATAAGAAGATAATCCCAAGGACATTTACCATTGAGTGGGGATATTTTGCTTATAATGTCATGTCGTTCAGATTGAAAAATGCCCCTACTATATTTTCTTAGATCGAATTTGAAGCTTTCAAGGACTTTATCCATAAATTCCTTCAAGTCTATCTTGATGATTAGATAGTCTACGACTTAGTGCAGGACCATTTTTCAAATCTTTGGCTCATGCTTGAGCACTACCAAAATCTTTAGATATCTCTCAATTTGAATAAATATCTTTTTACTACCCCATTTGGCATTCTCCTTGGTCATTTCATATTTTGAGGTGGACTTTTAGTGGACCCATCCAATATCGATGTCATCCTTTGACTTCTAGTACCAACCACCTAGTGAGAGATCCACACCTTCCTTGGGCATACAAAATATTATTAAAAAATTATTCATAGGTATGCTAGGATTATTACACCTTTGAAGGAGTTATTAAAAAAAAATGGTCAGCTCATTAGAACCAATGGTCACTAAGAATCCTTTGTTACACTAAAATATAAGCTTAACATCACACCCATTCTCTAGTTTCCAGACTATACTTAGCCTTTCCACATCCATGTTGATGCTTCCAAAACAATAATCAGTGTTATACTTACTCAACCTAGTGAGGGTAACATGGATCACCCTATATAATTTACAAGTCTAAAACTTACTCTGGCCTAACAGAACTATACAACCATAGAGTGTGAGTCATTATTTATGATTTATGCCTCCAAAAGTTCCATCAGTACCTACTAGCCACTCCATTTGTTTTCTTCATTGACCATGAGGTACTCAAGTACTTCCTAAACAAATTGGTATTTCATGGGTGCATTTACTGATGGATTGTGTTTTTTCAAGAATTCTAGTTTTTTTAATGGTCAAGCCTAGTACTGTGAATTATGGTCCAGACCATCTTTCATGCATTAAATTTGGTGAACTATTGTACACTATAAAATATGATTTTCCTGACATGTAGTTGTTCCACATCTCATGTGTTCCCAAGGAATTAGAAAGAATCATCACCTTTTTGAATATTGGCTCAGCACTAGCTCACCTTAGCACTCTAAAAAATAAGTAGCAAGATATTTGATCCATTCTAATCTAGCTTATAGGGGGATATCTTTATAAGATTGGTTGGGTTGAAGTGATTAGACATTGCATTATGCAACATGAGAGCACTAAGGTACTCTACGAAGTCCATAATGGTATCACTAGAGGACACTATGCTAGTGAAGCTACCACACAAAAGGTCCTTTTAGATGGCTTATGGTGGCCTACCTTATTTAATGATGCCAAGTTTTATGCATGTTAGTGTGACATTTACTAGTATAAGGGAAAGCCAAATAGGAGGGATGTGATTCACCTTCATCCTATATTATCTCAGGAACCTTTTAAAAAATGGACCATTTACTTTATCGACCCCATCAACCTAGCAAGGAGGTAAACTAGTGCATGTTATGTTATCATTGCTACATGGGATTATATCACTACCACTACTACTAAATTCATCTAGGAGAATAGCATTACTAGGTTTGGTTGTATGTTGATTTTCACTAGTGACTGAGGTATTCACTTCCTCAATGAGACTATACATGTCCTATTGGTAGAGTTTATGATTACCCACCATAAGACCACATCGTATCATCCCCAGGCCAATGGTATAACAGAGGCATTCAACAAGATATTAGGTACTACATTAGTAAATATATGCAATATTGGACCCACTGACTAAGATGATTGATTATTTTTAGTATTATGGGCTAGACCACTAATAAGTGCTTGAACAAAAGCACCCCTTTTAATCTTATGTTCAGTACCAAAACAGTTCTTCTAATGGAATTTCTTGTTCCTTTTCTTTGCATTTATATGTAGGATGACTAGATAATGAACCATACCTAAAAGCATGCCTTAATGATTTATTATATATAGATGAAGCTTTATTTCTCACACACTAGAATGAGGAAGTGGATAAATACAAATAGAAAGCATGGCATAATCATCGTCTGAAGAATGAGACTTTTGCTCCTAGCATGTAAGTCTTAGTATATGACTCCAAGTTCGTGCACCACTCCAAAAATCTTCATGTCCACTAGGATGACCCCTTCACCATTCATAATATCCTTCCCACCAACACATACAAGTTAAAGTGATTACATGGCCAATTCCTTCTTGTTCATTTTAATGGTAATTGATTGAGACCATACTTCTCTAAATAGTTTTTCATTTTTATACTAATAAGGCATATGCCATTAGCTTACATTATGATTTCCTTTATTTTAAATAAAGTGTGGCACTATTTTTGTACCCTTGAGTAGGTTTATAGTCAACACATGAATTTTATACTTGTTATATTATCGTGGAGGACCATGAATAGCTTCTAGTGTGGGGTAGGGGTGTTACATGTATGGAGCACCAAGATATGGTCTATATGAATGTGTGTAGGAGCAAAGGTGCATAAGTGGAAGTGCATAAGGATAAAAGGGTATGTAGGACATGGTGTGTAACCATAATCTAGTTGAGGTAAAGAGTGATTATCATCTTTGGAATGGAAAACATTTAAATTATTCACATTTATCATGCACTTTAGGAAAAGCATGAGAAGGGACATGAAATAAATGTATGGAGAATAGTGGTAATGGTAAGTGTTCCAAAATTGTATCATGGTAGTACCATTATTCACATTTATTGCATGAAGTGATGGTTGAGGAAGAGGGGTAGTAAATACAAGTTACCCCCTCGATCTTATAAAAGGATAAACAAGGGTCATTTTAATTTTTACTCTTTTTATGATTGTGAACTTACAGAGCCAAAGGAGTGAATTTGAACTATTGTAGAATTATTTCCAAGCTTCCAAATAAGTGCAGAGTGATGGATTCAAGTTATTTTTAGGTCTTATAATGTGTATTAACTCAAAAGAATAAATAGGGTTAAGATAATTCTAAAGACATGTGGAATTTCTAGAGATGTAGGTTGTAGAGGTTGATATTTACCATTATAGAGCATTGAAGTAGGAGAGCTAAAGTAGTTACACAAATAAACATGTATTACTTTTGGAACATTGGATAGTCTCTGGGCTCCATGAAGGGTAATGTAGCTGAATAAAAATGTTACATGAAGTAAACCATTACCTATAATTCCAGAGGAGGAAGAGTTGAGTGTGGGTGGAGAGATGGTATTGATTAGAGAAGAAGCACCTGAAGAACTTGTATCATGTGTAAGTGACATAGAGACATAAATGGCATGCTAAGTAAATAAAAAAGTTTTTGTGCCCCATCCACCACCTTTTATGATTGAAGAGATGCGGTACCCAAAGTCAGTACTATGCACTAAGAACTAAGTGTCCAATATGCCAACATATAATGTATTTGATTACAACCACCATCAGACTGGGAATGAAGTAGAGTTATAGTGTGACTATAGGGTGGAGTAATAGAACACCAGGAGTGAGTTGGTTTATGACTTAAAATTTTTCAATAATTTGGATATTGCTGGCCTCTTCCAACTTTTCAATCTTTCATACTTTAGAAATCCATTCAAAGCAATGAAGTTCTTGATCTTGAGGATGTATGAGGATTGTAACTATTTCACTAGTTTTTGGATGAGGATTATAGTAGAATGGATCAACAAATTCATAGGGTTATAGTGCTTAGGTGTGGACCTTACCTATGGCTAAGAAGACCAAGAAGATGGCCATCATACTTGAGTATCAAAAATAAGGCCATACCATGCACATCACAAGTCTTTAAGAGCTAACCCTCAGAATGGCCATATAGATCATAATGAGAAAGGTTGGAGGTAGGGATAGGTGAAAAGAGGTGGATATGACCCACCTATATGTTTCACAATAGGTCACTAAGGGGATAAAGTATAACTAGGTATAGTACTTCACTACCAAAATCATAGCAGATATATAAAAAGCCCATCAGGTACCCAACCATAGGTTGCATGGGTCATATTTATATTGTTGATGGTGTTTGATGAGATTGGTATACTAGACTACACCTATGTATAGATGAAATGGGCATACCCACATGTAAATTAATCTCCCACAGAGTGATATAAAGCATTCACCTACCCTAGCCCAATCGTTCCATCCCATAAAATAAAGATGAAAGGATGGTATGATGGGATGAAGGAAGCCTTTGGGTCTGAATGGCACATTCCAAAGGACTTACCTACATAGGTTGGAAACCAAGCCAAGTTTGTTGTTAATTAACACATATCCATTGCATGTATCTTGATGGGTCCCTCTAGAGAGTCATCTACATGGCTTAAGTTTCCATACACTTTCATAGTGTGATACTTCATGAACATCATTAATCAGATATATGATGCACATCTTATGAATATTACTACTGAATAGATTGATTCAAAAACTCACACCCTTCGCCAGCTATATGTATATCACATGAAGAAAGCCTATATGGAAAATACATATTCAAATAAAATTGGCATACAAGTTCATAAAAAATTGGTGGGAAATTCCACTCATTCTTTATCCTATATGTTAAAACCCAAGAAAAAGTCTTCAAGAAGAGTGAAGTGTGAAAGAGATAAACTCCCTCTAGAACTGACATAAGAAAATAAGTATACGTGCCTTGGGTATGATGCCAGTACAAGCACTCACCTAGAACTTTTAGAAAGGTAAAGGACTACTCAAGTACCATTGAAGAAGGATCCCCTAGATCATCAACCTGAAGGCCTAGTCTCAACAACATAGATTATTCCCTTGGAACATGAGATGATGGCACCTAAGGATGGTGATGTGGAAGAGTAAGAAGGGACACTAGAAAAAGTCATTATTGAATAAGGGTAAATCACTCTCAACTCTAAAAAGACACCTTCACCAGTGTAGTGTGAAGAGACCAACCTAGAGGAGGCACAGATGGAGATTAAAGATATACATGGTGAAGAGAGGGATGGTTGTGAAATAGATTTTGGACTAAATGGACTTGACATTAAGGCTACTTACGAAGAGGAAGACATGGATGTTAAGATACTTGAGTGAGATCCCTTAAAGGGGAAGGATCCAGTTAATGACTATGTTCTGAGAATAAAAAATCCTTATGCAACCACAAACCTCTATGCCTAGTATCATAAGGGAATACCTAACAAACTATTGCATATGTATTCTCATTTTGCACAAGAGGAGGCATCTAACCAGACCTGATATAAAATGTCATTCTTCCTTGATATGTATAAGAAAGAACACCAATTTAAGATGCCCTTTGATATTCTTGTATTATATCCAAAAGCAACAGCACTACTTTTGATACTCTTTAGGTAGATCTATGATAGATTACTTACGTATAGGATAGTGTGACACTCTTAAAATTACCATTTGAGGTTGTAAGGTAGAATGCCTTCACTAAGTTTGATGCAAGGTATACCCAAAAGAAACATGTTGAGATGGTGGTGATATATAATAAATAGGTCATCACCAGGATGAAGCTAAAGGAAGAGCTAGCTGAGCTTAAGCATCAATTAGAGGTAGAAACAACTACCAATGTTAAAACATTAAAAAATCTATAAAGAAATATTGAGCTAAGAACTAGTGCTAGTAGACAGAGTCCCCCTATCTGGTGAGGTAATAGATAAGCTTGAGACCCTAGTAGAACTACTTTTGAAATGATGCAATGAACATTCTAGCCCTGAGATGATAAAATTTGGGCAAGAGAATAGTTTATGGAAGCTGTGGAGGTGTGTAAGAGAGCCTTTTACATAGTTGGAAATGTTATTCTCATTAGATGGGGGTTTTGAGAAGCTGGAACTACCCAATAAGATTTTGGAATTTTAGCTTTGGGTGGAAGAGTTTATGTGACAGCAGTTAGTTGATAAAGCCTTAATAATAAAAGACCGCTTAGAGCATGCCAAAGCATTTAAGAATGTGGAGGCCTTGGAGGCAATAATAAACATGCATAGATAAGAAATAAATTTGAACTTTATAGTACTCTAAGGATAGGTTATTGCCAAGTTCAGTACACTTGAGGATGTTCATAAAGATGTTTCCACATCCCTTAAACATGTATTAATAAATAAATCATGTGAGTGTCTCAACCAACCTGAGGAAACCAAGA
Organism: Torreya grandis; assembly: GCA_037957365.1. Taxonomy (NCBI): domain Eukaryota; kingdom Viridiplantae; phylum Streptophyta; class Pinopsida; order Cupressales; family Taxaceae; genus Torreya; species Torreya grandis. Next base: position 1,159,448 of record JARHVA010002874.1, read on the forward strand.
AGCTAAAAATAGTAATTGAATAAATAAAGACTAAGCTATTGAACACCTTATCACATTGGGAAGGTGTTAAAAACTAGATCGAGTAGGTTGGCCCTGAGTTTTTGGCAGAGATTGAAACTAATTCTTAGTCCAAATGGACTAATGGCATAGTGTGGGGTGATGTTAGACTCTAAATTTGGCTAAGTCCTTTAGAATAACTAATGCAGAAGAAACACAACATAGAAGTAGCATAATGTAGAAGAGTCATAGTGCAGAAGATCATGGTATGGGAGTCCATGGTGCGAGAGGACCTAGTCAGATTAAATATGCATAATAAATAGAGAACCCAAGAATGAATGACTCAGAAATCTAGCGAAAGAATTAGGGAGAATGCACGAAGCAGGAAATGGTTAGGAGATGATTTATAGGGATGAAAGAGACTAAGTCAAGCATAAATATAGAATTGGCCAGTAAGAATATAGGCATTTGATGACGAGAATTCAGCACCGAAGAGAATATATAGGGGCACAAAGGCTCGAGTCCTTAAGAAATCAATGTAATTGGCCATCATGACTCAAGAGTGTTAATGATCATTAGCGAGTCACTATGAGTGTGATTATGATTGTAACTACTTGGTTAGAGAAAACCAAGTATAAATATCCCTGGATAGAACTTTATAATGTTGTTGATTATTATTGTGTTGATGTGATTGAGGATAGTGTTGTGATATTATTATTAATGTACTCAACTGGATAATATTAACAGTTATACGATTGAGTTGCACTATACACTTGATTATGTAACCTATGAATCACTTATTGATATGATGAATGGAACCTATGTTGATTAAATGTTGTTGTTTTGACTATAGAAAGAATAATGTTGGTTATCTTATATGTTTTTATTTATTTAATTGAGTTTAGGTCCATAGTTATTGTGTATTTATTTTTTTGGTTAATCACTGAGTACAGTGTATGCATTCAAGCACCCTTATATGTTAGTACACCTTCATGCAACAAAACCAATAGGAACCGATCCTTCACTACTACTTTGGGTGAGAATGTGAGAACTCATTTTTATATGAAATGCTAGCATACCATCATGTTGGATTTTTAGTCACTTCTATGCACTTAAGGAAAGTTATGCCTAAGTAGAGAAAACAATCCCATAATACATCATGAGATTGCTCCCACTTATTATAGTCCAACTTCATACAACATATTTGGACTACTACATTCACTTTTTTGTTAAGCTCAAGTGGGTATTATATCCCATATTTCATGGTGACTAGCTCATATTGATCACTTAGGTTCTCTTATAGCTCATTCTTCCATATCACATACTACTTTTAACACTTATTATGCTACATATGATTATTTTTTACTATGCTATTATACTATAGGTGACAATACCAATTACTCATATTTGTTGATATCTAGTTTTTTATTGCTATATCTATTTAATTAGTTTTCATTTGTTCTTTTATAAAATAAACTACTAAAAACTTAAATTAAAAATACAAGGTTTTAAGGCTTACCCGTGACTTGGAAGATTTTGCACTATTGATGCAGCAAACATGGGAGCTCCTTTTTGGCTAGGAAGGACTACCTACACACATGACAAAACTTAAAAAAGGTTTGATTAATAGCATATGTTAGTAGGTTGCCTAATACTAGACCAATCCCAAGAAGTGGTACACTTCCTAGTAAGGATGTCAACCCACTTTATGATGTAATTAAGCAAATAAAAATAGTAAAGGAAATTAAAATATTCATGTAATGATACATATATGAAATTAAAAAATATATACATTAATCTACATCCTTTCTATGAATATTGATAAAATGAGCATGCCAATAAGTTCCATCTAAGTCTTCTTCTACTTGTATCAATTCTAACATATTGGAAATAGCCTCTATGGTGGGGGCAAATATAATTGTGCAGAGTCCTAATACAAAAGCAATGTCACTCTGGTCTATAAAGAAATGTTGTGGGATAATAGCCAAATCATGAATGGCGATTATGTCATGTACAACTTTGGGCAATGTCATCTACAAGTGAAACCCATAGTTAAGGAAATAGGTGATTAAGATTAATTCAAGGATGCTAAAAAAAATAGGTTTGGATTGTAGACAAAGAAGAATTTAAATAGAGATTGATGCCAATCTTGTAGGATCGATGTCAATTATGTGAATTAACATCAATTCTAACAGTATATGCAATATTCTGAAAATAGGGGGCTAAGGAAAGGTTGGGTGAGATCTAGGATAGTTTAGGACATTCTAGCAATGATAAGGGTGATAAATGGAAATGTAAAATAGAACATAAAAAGACAAATTTTATTAAAATAATGTAATGTACTTACTTTCATACTACTCCAAATCTGTAGTAATTGTGAGGTTGATGAGCTGATTTCTAACCTTTAAAAGAATGTTGAAAGGTTGACGCAGGAGTATGGCTTTCCAACAAGCAATCAATTATTAGGTAGTCATTCTAGAGAAATTCCTTTAGCATTCAAGTGTAAAACTTCCATCTTTTGCTCAAGGGAGTTCTGTGATTAAATCAACATTGATTCTATTGAATTGATGTCAATCACAGGGATCGATACTGATTATGGCCTATTTTTACCAAAGTCTATTGTAATTATTTCAACCATGAGTTTAAACTGGGTTTTAAGTTGTTGAACTAATTTTGGACTATAAGGGAGTTGTTAGGGGGTTAAAATGTTTTACTTTTATTATACTTGGTAGATTTGGCAATATTTTAATTACAATTAATATATTAATTACACAAGTGAAATAGTAATTAGTAAAACAATTAAAGGGGGTAAGGCTAAAATAGTAATTGGTAAAACTTAATTACATGGGTTGGAATAAAAAAGGGAACTTAAGACCTACACTAGCACAAACATTATTGTGCAAAATCTTAGTGCCTACATTTACCCTTTTTTGTTGAGTGATTTGTAATAACCTACCATGAGACAAAAACTAAAAGAGATCCAATGCCCCAAGTTTATGTGAGGTGGTCTCCCCCCTCAAACTGAGAGTTGGCAAAGGATGACGAGTCAGTAATGGGTTTGAAATGAGGTGGTAATGGATAATATAAATATCAAATGAGTGTCGAAACTACAAGGGTAGTAATGAAGTATAGTTTTGCATGAACAATATGTGGGATATCCATTTAGAAAAGCCCTAAGGCAAATAAGTTATAAATTGCCATCACTATGAATAAATGGGCTCAATAGAAGGTAATCAAGAGAATAAAGGCTAAGATGGGTTGACCAAAGCTTCTGATGTGTTTGGGACATGTGCATTACCTAGAGATAATTGTTCTCAAGATGAATTACGCTCTCAACATCCACAGGTTGTATTCTCCTAAATGAGTGTAGGCCTATTAAAGGCTATGGAACTAATAGGGGGTATACGCCCACTAGTCAGTAATGCAAGGTAATAAGTAATGGGATAATTATAACAAAGATAACTTAGGTGGCATTGGGTCAAGACTGGAGGGATGCAAAAAAATTATAAGTAGTGCAAAAAATGATCTAAAAGGAGCTAATTGATACTGATATATAGGGATTAATTTTAATTACAGAGAATCAATTTGATCACAACATAATTGACATAGATTTTCAAGGGTTATATAATAAGCTTAACATGTTAGGCACTCATTTGTGATCGATGATGTGTATACGAGAGTAAAAATGTTGACACACATTTACATGTCTTGTATTATTACAAATGATGGAGGCTAATAGAAGTGGATAGACAAGGATGCGATGATCTCATGATGAGGTAAGTTTTAATTTTTGCTAAGTTTTTTAAATTTTTTGCATTTTTTGGTGTAATTTAAGATTTTAGATACTAGTACAAAAAGACACAAGGATCGACATTGATTGTTATCAGATTAACATCGATATCCTCTAGATCATCATCAATCTATACATAATTGACATCGATCCTTAAGGATCAATATCGATTCCTTAAAATAATTGGTGATTTAAGCTATTATAGTAAAAAGTTAAGAGATATTATGAGAATAAGAAACAAAATTATGAAGGTTGATCTATAGTTTTATGCATGGACTTGATTGATAATGTGAGAATAGGTACAACCACTATTAGAGTAGTTATAGGACCGAATGAGTAATGAGGACTAAGAGCACATAGAGACTATTAGTTTTGGAGTATTATGCCACTATCATTATGTACAAAGGGATGTGGGGTTGTTGGTAGCTTTGTTAGAGTGATGTGTTATGGTGATAGGGACCTTCTAGCTACCTATAGGGGAGACCATTATGACCATGGAGGATATCTACCATATACTATGACTACTAGTGTAGGGTGCAGTAATTATGTCAGTGGACGAGAGGGGACGTACAACAATGTTAGCATATTTATAAGGGGAGGATGTTATGGACATCACATTTATAGTTTGAGGTTTTATTTTTTAAGGTTTATATGAGGAGGATGTAGAGGGAAGATTAGTTATGATGATGATGATGATGTTGGCTATCTCCTGTTATGCATTGCTAGATTTAAGGGAAGGTCAATTTCCCTAGAGATTGACAGGTGTTGCGGTAGACATGTGGGAGTATCACATAGTATTTTCATTGGCTTTGACCCTTTTAACATAGGTGTACAAAGAGTTTTATGGGTAGAGGATGAAATAGAGGTTTGGATTAGATGTTACCTTTGTCTTGTAATGTTGGTCTTATGAACACATCAGAGTAATTCACCCACTTGAGACTTCATGGGCATGATGGCACCAAATAGATTTTAGTGTGGCCTTCCTTAGATAGAACGAAGACCTTATGAGACCTTTAATGATAGGGTAATATGTGACTTGGATTATTAACAATGGGTGATAGAGGGGATATAGGATATGTGATCTAGAGACCATATGTGGGGATTCTAGCATGGCCTAGGGTGGAGGAAGAGTTAGCCAAGTGACAATGAGATAGGTGGTTACAAGGAGGAGAGTAGAGTGCCTAGAGTTTTTCTAGTTTGAGAGGGTGAGGAGAGATTTTGGGTTGCTATAGGTTACCCCAGATGCATTATAGCTATATACATAGGATAATATTGAGTTTGGGTTGTTAGACGTCCACTATATTCATCACAGGAAGGACCAGAGTAGGAACTAGCAACCATAGATGTGGATGATGTAGGATGTACCTTAGAATATTAATTATGGTGGGGGGATCAATTGGGAGAGATAAAGGTGATATTAGTATGACCACACTAGGATGAAGGAGATGTGGATATGGAAGAGGTAGGGGAGGAGGAGCTAGATGATGTACAAGTGATTATTGTAGAACATGATGCACTAAGGGTAGAGCATGATGCATTGAGGGTAGATAATGATGCACTATAGGGATAGGTGGCCACACTTTAGGGGACTCTAAAAAAGATACATGGTAGTTATGATTCCCTACATACCCAATTAGAGATACTACAGGTGAGCCATAATTAGGAAGTGTGAGATTATGATAGATATCATGCATAGAGGGATAGACTATAGGGAGGAGGTATAGTAAGTGTATGGTATCCAAGTACATGAGGAAAAACACCTAACACAAGGCAAGGAAGGATGGTAAACATGGATACATACCAAGATTTTATTGTAGAGTTATGTTATTATGAGCGGATTGTACTAGAGTTGCTTCTTGAGGTACCTCAATATGCCACTTATGTTGCTACACATGTGAGATCATCATGATGGACTCAGGGTGGGTCAATGAGCTTGGATTGTACTTATTATGAATTAGCATTGCATTATATGTTTTTAGATTGTGTGTTGATGTGATGTGATTTATGGATTTAGACTATGTGATGTATTTAATTATTGTCATGGTTATATATTAATTATGTGAGTTATATAATGATGGAAAATAATGTATTTTACATTATGTTTTATGTTTTTATGTATGATAATAATGTGATAAGTAATAATGATTAATGATTTTATAGCTTCACTATTATAGGATTTGTGGATTAGGTAATGATATTAAACAATAGAAAAATTGTTTAAATTTTTAATGATTATGATAAAGAATAAAGGAAGTTTTTATGACTCCTTATTGGCTTGGACCCTAACTAGAGGTAAAAAACTTGTTTCATCTACATATGCATCCTTTGTTTACTATTAATAACTACTTTTAACAAACCTATGTCAATTAAGTTCATGATCCTTAGAAGGGAATTAATATGGATTTGATTTTTACACGATGTAGGTCAAAGCTCAATTTTTTTAGGAATATAAGTCCCATGTCATGTTTTAGAGTTATAAATTTAACCTTAGAACATTCCATGTAGACTGAACAATGTGAAAAGTCTACGACTTTTGAGAAAGCTAATCAATGTGGGAAGCTTTCATGGCATACTTTAGATTTTACTTCAAGGCTTTCCTTTTAGAGGCATACTTTAGAAAACTAATCAATGTGGGAAGTTTTATAATATATTTTCTACTTTAGATATCCATCCTTTGAGGGAGTGGTCTATAATTTAAGATGTATGCTTGTGTAGCTATCCTTCAAGGGATCAGTCTGTGATTTTATGCCTTTTTATGATTAGCTATCCTTTAAGGGAACAATCTATAATTTTTTCTTTTTGATTTATGTTTTTTTATCTCAGAGTATTGATTTGGATTAAGGTAACTTAGGTTAACTTAAAGCTATTTACACAAGACAAAAAAATTATCCTTAAAATAAACTTTTTTAAGTGAGAGATTTCAAGAAATAATGATTTGGAGCTCTTTCCTATTACAAGTAGAGCTTGTCCATTTAGAACATACTATGAACAGGGCTGAGGTATTCATATTTAAGGTTAGGGTAGGTATTATTATATTTGGTTCTCATGTTTGATAGGTTATATAGATAGTTTTTATTTTTTTCATAGTTTATCCTTTTGTGGATTTATCCCACATTGGTTAGTTTAACTTACTTCTTTTTTGTCCTTGCCTATATATGCAAGGCTTCTCATTTATAACATATACAAGTTATTTTATGTATATTATATGATATTTCCTTTGTCTTTGCATATCATCTTAACATATCTTATAACTCTTCTTGTGATGTTTTTGTTGTTAATGCTTCAAATCTTGGGCTTGGAATGATCTTGTTGACGTTCCTTTCATGGTATTAGAGCAAGAGGTGTTATAGGCATCCATTTGGAGTTTGTAGTAAGAATTTTTGATCATTCCATAGATATTATTCTTTCCATCAATCTTCTTATTTCCATAGATATTCTTACCATACTAAGTATGCTCTTCCCTTGCATTGTCTTTGGATAGTCTTGAGAATTAGTAAGGTGTGCAAGAAATTCTAGTTTCTGGAAGGGTCTAATATTTGTTTTTTAATTTATTTTAGACATGTTTTTTAAAGCCTTATGGAGTAAATTTAAGTTCTCCATTGCATATGAAGTGTCTAAGGAATCCAGATCTATCATTTGCAAGTGCAGATTTTTATTTTTCATCAAAAAACACATATTTTTTTCTACAAACAACTCTCTAACTATACTGAATCACAACAAAAAATTCTACGTTTGTGCACCTTATTTTTAGATTTTAAAGTCATTTTGATTTTTGAATTTCATTAAGAAATGCAAAAGTTATTGCAGTTTTACTAACTACTATTGAAAACAAAAACAATAAAGTAGGAGATAGTTGCTCAATATTTTTTATTGTTTTTCAATAAAAACAATATATTGTGGGCAGATTATTTTTCTCTTTTGTTGGATTGAGGACATCTATGGCTCACTTCTGGTTCCAACAAGTGGATAGAGGGTTATGTTCCTTCCTATTTTGGTTACGTTCTTTTGATTTATGGTGCCATGTTTACTTATTTGACCCATTTCAATGATAGGAAACTTGTAAAAGCTTTAACTTTTGAACCATGACTTAAAATCAAGTTATATTCTTTTCAAAAGTATATATTTTTTAATTATCCATCCATTTTGGGTCATTTATTTTATAAAATGCAATCAATTATAAAGTGCTAAGATTTGGGGAGATTATTTTTCCCTTGTTGAAGGAGTTGTTCTTTTGGGGGATCATTCTTTCTTTTTCTCAACTTATCCCTTGTATTTCGATAATGGAGCCCCTTAACACCTCAAATTAAAATATTTGGAAACTTAAAATATGCATACACTTACAACAAAAATTCTTATGGAGAATGGTGTTTAGCAAAATTCCCTATTTTTTAGATGAGGAAGATATTATCTGGATTTCATCTATTCAAGATGAGGCTCTTTGTTTGATTTGCCTCCATGTTTAAGATAGTTTGAAGTGTTATGTCACATGTTCCAAATCACCAAAGGAAGCTTGGGATGTTATTATAGCCTTATTTAAGAAGGATATTTAGTCTTTTTAGTCTTTTACACTATCTTTTACTCTACCTCCTTTTGTTCTACTTCCCTTTCCTCCTATTAGCGAGGATTATATTTTGATGATGACACTAATGTTGTTCAAGATTTGAATCTTGACAGTTTCATGAGTAAGACACTATTTACACTTCCTTCTTCTCTTCCTAGTGAGGATTCATTCTTTACTAGTGACATGAATTAGGATTCCTCTTCATTTTGTGAGGACGTACTTCTTGTTGGTGATCTAGATGAAGATTTCTTACCTCCTACACCTCTCAATATTTCTCCTCCTTTAGTTGTTAGTGAGGACTTGTCTTTTGATGATGGTTTGCTTGAGTCACCTATTCTCCTCATATAGTTTGTACTCCTATTCATTTTATTTATCGAGAGGACATGATTCTTGAGGATATGGAACCTTCACCATCAATTTTAGAGATCATGGATGAGACACCATCATGACTTCTTGAGGATAACTTTTATTGTGCCATAGTTGTTGTTCCTTCATCACCTACTCCTCTTGTTTATGGGGATATGTCTTTAAATGGTGATTTCCATGAGGAACCTATTATTTTTTCACATTCTAATTTGGATCTTATTATTGCTCTTGATATTGCATTTGTTGATTCTCCTACTTTTGATCCACCTGCTTATGTGATTGGATCATTTGAGAAACATACTCTTAGATTTGGATCTTACATACTTCACTCTATGGGCTACACTCATGGAGGTCTTGGTAGACTCTTATAGGGTATTGTATCTCCTATTAGCATCAAAATTTCTATAGGTGATGTGTCTTTATGACATCTTATTCGTAACACTCAAGAGGAAGGTACATTAATGGGAAGAGCATGTTATTTTGGGGACTATCTCACCATCTATGTAGATACTTCCTTACATATTTTCCATCCACACAAGATGTATAGTACTGATCTTCATCTAGGATGAAGGAAGTTGTCTTTAGGGGGTATTCCATATGAATTCCTTCTTTCCTTCCTTCTTTCCTTCTTTTCTTTTTTTACATCATTTTAGGGGTAGTTTTGTTCTTACGGTTTTTTTTCCTTTCTCCATTTCATGGATATATATTATACATGATTACTTGATCAGGGTTTGTTATTGAGACTTATAATATGGATATGACACTTTATTTGTTGGGTATTTCTATCCCCTAGCTTCACTTGAGTGGGGGTGTTAGATTTGGTTTTCATGTTTTCTAGGTTTTATAAATAGTTTTTATCTTTTTCCTAGTTTGTCCTTTTATGGATTTATCCCACATTAATTGGTTTGACTTACTTCTTATTTATCCTTGCCTATATATGCAAGGCTTATCATTTATAAAATGTATAAGGTATTTTATGGATATTATTTGATATTGCCTTTGTCTTTGCATATCATATTTGTAATTCTTACAACTCTTCTTGTGATGTTTTTATTGTTAATACTTCAGATCTTTGACTTGGAATGATCTTGTCGATGTTCCTTTCAGGTATGCTACCAAATATCCACATGATTTTTTATCATTATTGAGTATTTTTTTAGTGATAAGAGGTGTGGTTTTAGGTTTTTTTTAAACTAAAGGAGGAAAACCTATGTTGATTGTAGTTTGTTTTAAATTTATTAACAATAGAAAGGACGTAGATGCAAAGCATTAAGAGGCTCACGTTTAAGTTTTCCTTCAAGAGAGGCTAAAAAATATGCCCCAAATCCATATTTGAGTAATAATATATGGTCCAAAATAATTTGGAGCGAATTTTCCTTGCTTAATTTTTTCCATTTTTGTGACATGATGATTTTCTTTAAGGACAAGGTCGCCAATATTAAACTATCATTCTTTTAAATGTTGATTATATGTGTGTGTTATTATTTCTTGATATACATAGAGATGATAAAGGGCCATGGATCTCTACCTATCTAGGATTTCAAGCCATGTTAATTGCTCTTGATGATAATTTTCTTCAAAAATAATGTCTTTAAGAGAGATTTGAAGAGAAAGAATTTGAATTTCTAGAGGGAGGACAACTTATGTGCCATAGACCAAAGAGAAAGGGGTAGCACATGTAGGGGTTCAAACATTAGTGCAATAAGCCCATAAGGCCAAAGGAATGTGAATATGACAATTTTTTCTAGCCTCATTGACTACCTTCGTTAGCATTTTGATAAGGGTTTTGTTAGATGCTTCAGCCTATCTATTGGCTTGTATATAATAGGTGAAGAAAAACTTAGCTTAATGTGAAAATAATCATAGAGTCCTTAGACTTGTTTATTTTTAAAAGATTTTCCATTATTTGTAATGATCTTATGATAGCCACCGAGGTGATAGATAATGAGATGATTAATAAAATCAATAATATTTTCTATTTTGGTCGAAATAAGGGGCATAACCTCCACCCACTTAGTGAAATTTTTGATGGTGGTAATGATAAAATTATGTCACTCAAAATATCTAGGGTTCATTTGTCCTATGAGGTCTGGCCCCCACTAATAAAATGGCTAAAAGTCTCTAGCTACTTGTAATGCATGACTAGGGACATGTGATAAACTAATGTGTTATTGACATTTTACGCATTTCTTGACATATTCACAATACTACCGGTTCAAAGTGGGCCAATAATAACCTATTCAGAGAATTTTCTTGGCAATAGGTATATCACTAAAGTGTCCACCACCAACCCATCATGTGTTTCTTTGATCACAAGGGTAGCCTTTGAATTATGGAGACATTGAAGGAGAAGACTGTTGAATCCTCCCTTATAGAGAACACCCACTAGTATAACATAATGGGTGGTTCGCTAATGAAAATCATGTTTACCACTTTTACATAGATCGAGAGGGATAAAACCTTTAGACAAATAATTGAACATCTACGTGTACCATAGATCCAAGTGATTTTCTTCCACATTGTGGATAGAAGGAAGACCAGTTTTGGTATAAAAGTGTTGGTTGATTTTATGGATAAGTACAAAAAGTTTGAATTCTTGAGGGGAGGATGGGATAAATGAAGCTAGGGTATCCATTGTATCTGCAAATTTGTTGGTTGACCAAGGAGTGGCTTGGATGGCCTAGTGATTGAAGGTGACTAATAGTTGATCTACTAACATTTTGTACTTCTATAGGATGTCATTTTTGCATTAATACATGTTGTTGATCTGATTGACAACCAATTAAGAATCCCCATAGATATAAAGTGACTTAATGCCTAGGGTTAAATCAATTTGAAGACCTATGATCAAAGTGTTATATTCTACGATGTTATTAGTGTAGTCAAAATTGAGTTTGAAAGATAAAGGTATAGGAGTTCCCTCCATAGGTATCAAAATGATTCTAGCACCCCCTCCATACTCACATTTAGATCCATCGAATAATAAAGTCATATGATAATTAGGATCCACCTAGGATGTGGAAGCAATAGATTCATTAGGAAATTCAAAATTAGATGGTTGACCATTTGTGAGAGGTGCCTCAAATAATTGATCAACTATGATTTATCCTTTAACAAACTTTTGATGGAGAACTCTAGGTCAAATTTGGCTAAAAGCATGAGCCATCTAGACATACATTGATTCTCGTAGGGCTTCGAAAGCATAAACTTAAGGGTATTAGTGTTCATGATTACATAGGTCTTGTGATTAAGAAAATAATGGTGAAGCTTAGAATCCATAAAAACCAAAGCCAGGCATAGTTTTTCTATATGTGTATAACATGTCTTATACTCAATAAGAGTACGACTTATGTAATAAATTGTTTGTTCTTTATATTGTTCATCATGATGGGCAAGCATAGCTCCTAGAGCATGATCTATGGCTAAAATATATAAGAATAAAGGTCACCCTTCCTTAGGAGGAATAAGAACTAGCAGGGGGAGGAGATAGTTTTTTAGAGCTTCAAAGGCCTCTTGATAATTAGAGTCCTATATGAACTAGGTATCTTTCCCCAAGTGGTGATGGAATGGTTGACATTGATTAGATAGCTAAGAGATAAAATGATGAATGGACTGTAATTTTCCATTTAGGCTATGGATTTGCCTAAGATTAGAGAGGGGTGGAATATTTATAATATCCCTATTCTTAGCAAGATCAACCTATATACCATGAATAGAGATGATAAAACCCAAGAGCTTACCGATCAAGACTCTAAAAACACACTTTTTAAAGTTGAGATGGACATGGAATTGGATTAAGCAGTCAAAGATTATTTTAAGAATAGAGAGATGGTCTTTTTGGAGATTTGACTTACCAAAAAGGTCATCCACATAACATTCAATAATTTTGTGGATTATATCATGAAATATATAAGTCATAGCTCTTTGATAAGTGACTCCCACATTCTTTAGGCTGAAAAGAATAACCTTATAGCAAAAATTCCCATAGAGGGTAATAAAATAAGTTTTATATTTGTCCTATAGGGTGATAAAGATTTGATTATATTTGTAAAATCCATCCATAAGTGATAAAATTGTATGGCGAGCACCAATTGATCGATGTTAGGGAGAGGAAAGTCATCTTTAGGACAAGTGAGGTTGAGGTCTCAAAAATTGTTACAAAGGTAGAGACCCCATGTGGGCTTTATGATAGATATAATATTAGACACCCATTAGGGGTAATTGATTGGTTGAATGAAATTAATAGATAAGTGGCATCATAGTTCTTTCTTGACTAAAATTGTAATGTGAGGATGCATCCTCTCCAATTTTTTCTTTACTAGTTTGGCTTCAGGGATGGTGACAATATTATGAAGGATGATAGTAGGGGTTATACCTGGCATGTCACTATACAACCAAACAAAAGCCTCACTATGATCTGCTAAGAATGTGTTGAAGTCTTGATGCTACTGTTGATCTAAAGATTTACTAACTTTAACAATGTGTGGGGCATCCTAAGACCCTATGTTAATATCTATAATGGCTCTATTTAGAATACTAGACATTTCAACCGATAGAGAATTGCTTAGGTGTGAGTCTTATGCACCTGAATAAGTTAAGATAGAATCATCATCTTGACACTGAAGAATGGGGATGCTAGGAGAATCCTCTTCTATCATATTAGGACAAGTAAGGTGAATGGATTTAGTTTCTCCATTGTTATGATATGTGAGAGGTCCTAGCTCGATAATATAGACTAAAAAATGTTTGGGGCGATGGAAATGACATCATCTATTTTAGGGGGAATGTTATATGGTGACACTATGATATTCTCTTCAGGATTGGATAAATGGGTGACTTTAGTAATGGCTTCAGGAGTTTATTAAACCCAAGACCATGTTTTTCATGGGGTTTCCAAAAATATCCTAGTGCAACATCATGTGGTCCCTACTCATAACATCCCATACCAAAGCCTTTCTAGGTGTATCATTGTAAGTACATTTGAGGAAAATGTGGTTTGTTCAGGAATGAGAAATTTGAGGAAAATGGTTTGGCATGAGATTGGACATCAAGACATGAGGAGGATCAATCGATCCCTCCATAGATTAAATGAGTTTGGAGGAAAGAAGGACCGAAGGAAATAACATCTCCTAGGTTAAGATGATAGCTACACTGTTTTTCTAGTTGCCCATACTCTTGAGGAGTAAGAAGGGTGTTAAGTGTCAATAATTGACACTCTCCTACCAAGATTTGTTGGGATATAGACTCAAGGGAATCCTTACAAGGGATTTGAGATGAAGGGATTGTCAAATTAATATATGCTTCATTGGATGATGGCAATGGGGTTACCTTTATTAGGGAGGGTAGAACATCATTAGGTGAAAAGGTTAGGTTATAGATTTTGAATGGATGAGGATCATTTGGGACGTTATGGACTTGGCCTTTATGCTTGTATTTGATGCATTGATGCAAGGTGGATGGAACACAATGTATAACATGGATCCAAGGACATCTTAAGAGGATATTATATTGTAAATCACCTTTTATAACATAAAATAACTCATGAATGGTACGAGAACCTATCCGAATAGGGAGGACAATGGTTCCTAGAGTAGGAGCCAATATGTCATTAAAAGTTTTCAAGATGATTGCAGATTGGGACATGACTATTTTTAGAAGTTGGAATTGATAAAATGTGTGTGAATAGATAATGTTAATGCTAGCCCTATTTTTAATCATAAATCTTTTGATCTGAGTTTGATTAATTTAAGTAGTGACAAATACGGGTGGGTCCTAGTCTTTAGATGGTAATGGAACTATTTATAAATCAATAAAACTGATAGATGAAGCCATTTGTAAAGCTCTAATGAATGTTGTTAGTGGTTTGGGTTTGTCATGTTACTTTTGGATGGCCTGAAGTGCTTATATCATGGTTTGATGATGTTGTGTAGAATTCTCAATAAGTTCATATAGGGACATCTTGACTGGGGTTTAATGGAGTTGGTTCAAAATTGATAAATAGATGAGTTCCAAGGAATTATTCTTCTGTGTTTTCCCTAAAATGGAGATTTTTGGTTAAGTAGTGGAGGGTCTCGAGGTTTCTATGGTTAGGATAGGGGCTTTGTCTATGGAAACTTTGAATTTATTTGGGTTTTGGGTTTTGGGGGCATGTGTTTGAAACTATATGGCTATGTTTATTGTATCAATTTGAAATAGTGGGGGACTTGTCAAAGTTCTTGAGTTATCTGTATTTGAAGGTCCCAAGGGGAAATTGTAAAGGGGTTGATCAGGGATAGAGATGAGACTATTAATCATGTTTTTCTATGCTTATTTTGATTATCCTTGCAATGGATTTAGGGCATTTATTATATTAGTCTCATTAATGGTTGTGGTTTTAGTGTTTAGATTTAAGAGGGGATCAGGGCAAGGTTGTTTAATTCATAGATCATCTTCATCCAAAAGATTATGGATTATGACCTTGAGAGCATTATAACTTTCAATGTTATGTCCAAGTATCCTATGGTAAGCACACACCTTGTTCTCCATGTACCATGTTATTTTTAAGATATAGGGATTAACTGGTTTGATAGGAGGTAATGTGATAAGGGAGGTTTGCAAAAGTTGATCAAGGATGGTGGAATAGGATCCTCATAAAGGATCTTGGTGTGGTTTTGTCATCTTTCAGGGTATCTATTTTTAGATCATGTTTACTTATGTACTTTGTTTTTTTGTGTTGGTGGTATGAGTGGGTTTAATGGATGGTAAGGGTATTTTAGATAACTTATGAAAATAATAAAAGTCCACAAGGTTGATATGAGATATTGGTGTTGGTAGTATATGCAGAGATTTTTGAGCTAACTTAGATCCCTTGAGAAAAGATTATATAATTTTTACCTTAAGTTTAATAGAAGGATGGGATCCTAATATAGATGGCTTATTTTGTCCTTGGGGCATAGTAATTTTCCCCTTTTGAGCATGGTTATAGGTTATGGGAGTATTTTTATGAGGATCCTCATTTATGGATGTTTGGGAGAGTTCAAGCCTTATAGGTGGATGTTGTAAATCTTTACCCTTTGGCATACCAAGGCACTTCTCCCATGTGGTTGGAGTAAATTTTTTATCTTCCATTTTTTGTGGGTGACTTTCAGTGTGTTTGGATGACCCTTCTTCTAGAGAATCCCATATAATGAGATCAGAGAGATTTGAATGGATGGTAGAAATGGGTTTAGTTAGTTCAAATGGTTCAAAAGTATCTCTTATAAGGAGATTTGTTATTCTTGTCACTACAGAAGATGATTTAAGTATATTATCAACTTATTTAGGTAGAAGTTGATTGTGAATAGTATTTATTATGTGGGAATCCTAATATAGGGTGCCTATCATATATGTTTGTACAAAATTAGATGAGGATGAATGATTTGGGAATTCCCAAAAGATGTCAAGGGATTGGTTTTGAGGAGCATTTGGATTATCCAACTTAAACTCTGTTAGATCGATGAGGTTCCAGACCAAGCTTTTGAAATAGCGACATCTATTGATCTTGTGATTGGGAACATGAAGGTAAGTGCAAAAATCACTTTCTTTATACCAATTAGGTTTTAGTCAAAATTCATCAATAGGCTGATCAAAGGGAGTTCAATAATCATTATTTTTAATAATTTATCTAAAATAATAGCATAAGATTACTACAAGGGTGTGTGTTGCTTGGGTGTGAACCATGTTAATTTTCTTTGTGGTTGTGTCTGGGAAGAGCTTGATTGGTTTGTTGTGGATGGAGAAGCTGAATTTAGGACAAAAACATTAGTTGTGCCTTATGGCTTAATATTGTTGGTCCCTTTAGATGTATTAGGTTTTTTTGTAAAAAAATTATAACTTAACTTTCCCTTCTCCTAAAGCTTAGATTTCTATTTTACATCCCATGGTAAAGGCTTTGTCAAAGGTTTTGAATGATTGAACTTAGAGTGTTAACACGATATGTTTTGCACATGATCTTGAAAAAATTCAATTAATTCAGGTTGAGGAAGGGAGAATGTTAATTGATTTATAAGGACTCACCACCTAGCAATGAAGTTCGTAATGGACTCATTTTTAAAATGTCTAATGGTGTAGAGGTTGATGATGGTTATTTTCCTTTCTGAATTAATCAAAAAGTATTCTAAGAACATCTAAATTAATTGATCGAAGGAGAATAGAGAGTGTTGGGGGATATAATTATACCAATCTAAAACTGGCCCTATGAGTGATATAGGTAAATTCCTCGAAAAGAGGTCATCGTCATGGGATATAAGGTAACATATGTAACTAAATGCCCTGATATGTTGTTTGGGGTCTTTTTTATTTTGAAACTTTGTAAACTTGGGAAGTTCCCATTGTGTGAGATATGGCCTGATTAGAACAATGGGGTTAATAAGTTCACTATATATTTAATCTTATGTAAGTATGTTCTTTTGCTTGGAGGTAGAAGATTCTAAGTTATCCATCCTATTCTTGAGGATGCACATGAGGTCAGGCTGGATATTGTATCAAGGGATACCTCCTAAAACATTTTATTACAAATGTTGATAAGGTAGAAGTGAAGTTGGGAGTGGCTATGAAAAAGGATATTTGATAGACATAGTAATGGTTAGTTAAGATGCAGCTACATACTATGGGAATATTAGAGGTAGGCTTTGTTATTGGGATGGGTTAAGATAAGTAGTTGCAAGGAGTTGTGATGGAATCAAGTATTGAGAAGTTAAAGGGATTTGTTTTTGGAGTGTTTGACTCATGGGGATTTGTTGTGTGGATGGTGGAAGTTGGGTGGTATGTTTGGGATTCAAGGTTACATGAATTTGGATCAGAAGGAGAGTCATAGAGATGGAGAATACTAAATTTTGAAGTGTGGGAGAGGGAATTTGATTGGTTATAAGTTGTAGTGTGATAAAATTTGAGTTTGAATAATGATTATAGCAGGGCTAATAGATACTAATGGTGATTGGGTATCTAGAGGTTGTGTCATGCTAGTATTGGAACCTATTGATGGTGGTGGGTTGACAAAAGAGGAAACCATGGCCACTGTGTACCCTTCAAATGTTTCTAATGGCATGCTATAGAAAAATTAGGAGGATTGGCCTTAAAGGGAAATAGGAATTTGTATGGATCGTGTGGTAAGGTAATGGCTTAGGGTGATCAGATTGTTATCCAATATATTTGTAAAATCAGCATCACCCTGAGGGTAAAATTGAGGTATACCATCCCTGATGGATTCAAAAGAGGTAGGGGGTTTGGAAAATGTTCTACTGAGGAAGATGAATGTAGTGACTTTGTTTATCTTTGTGATCGTTATCGCGTTACAACTATGTAGTACTTAAAATAATAAAAACAAAAGATGAATGTAAAAGCACACAACTTGTTTTGCTTATCTCATTCTAGTGAGGACAAAGCACACACTCTATTTAAATTCACTTAATTTTATTTTTTTAATTTTATTAAGAAATAAGATTTTAGAATGTGATGGGGTGTTGGGTTAACAAAGGTCATGATAAGTGGTAAGCTAAGTTTTGTTTCAAGTTTGTTTAAAGCTAGAATCCTCAATATACATAATGGTATAGTGAGGCCTGAACCTGTGTTAGTGAAAGTACGTGGCTTGGTATTAGGGCCTAACCCCTCATTTCATGACCCCACAATAATAAGGGTGTCAGGTACTTAGCCTTTATACTACCAACCAATTGTTTATACTCGATCAGAACACCAAGTTGGTTATCCCCTTGGTGATGAAATCCAAATGGGTCTACGTGGGTAGGATTTGTTTGATTACTAATTTTAAGATTATCGTGATTCAGTAATGTGTGGAAAAAATGAGTGTGACTAAATGATGAATTAATCCTACTAATTACACTAGATGCACTTCTTAAACATGGAAATTGAAAAATATAATTTCTTTCAAAATGAAAGTAATTTATATTTTTTTACTTTTTTCATTTTTTTATTTTGTTGCTTTAATGAAAATAAAGAAAAAGTTTTTTAAAATGAAATAAAATAAACAAAATTAGAATAAAGAATAAAGAAAAATGAGGCCCAAAAAGGGTCCCACCAAGCAAGCTAGAATATTTAAGTAGTTTTTGTTTGTTCTTTTATAAAATAAACTACTAAAAAAATAAATTAAAAGTACAAGGTTTTAAGGCTTACCTATGACTTGGAAGATTGCACACCATTGATCTAGTGAATGTGTGAGCTCCTTTTTGAATAGGAAGTACTACCTGCACACATGAGAAAACTCAAAAAAGGTTTGATTAATAGGATATGTTATTGGGCTACTTGGTACTACACCAATCCTAGGAAGTGGTACACTTATTAATAAAGATGTCATCCCACTTTATGATGCAATTAAGTAGATAAAAATAGTAAAGGAAATTACAATATGAATGTAACAATATAGATATGAAATTGAAATAAATTAAACTAATTTACACATATTATATGAAGATTAATAAAACGAGCATGCCAATAAGCTTCAACCGAGTCTACTTTTGCTTGTATGACTTTTAAATGATTGGAAATGGAATTTATGGTGGGGTAAAATGTAATTGTGTAGAGTCCTAATTCAAAAGCAATGTCACTCTAGTTGGAAAATAAAGGTTGTGGGATAATAGGCAAATCATGAATGGTGATTATGTTATGCACAATTCCAAATAATGTAATCTACAATTGAAACCCATAGTTTAGGAAATAGATGATTAAGATTAATTTAGGGATGTTAATAGAAACAAGTTTAGATTACAGACATCGAAGAATTTAAATAGAGATTGATGTTGATCCTGTAAAATAGATGTCAATTCTCTGAATAGGCATTGATTCTGATAGTATATGCAATATTCTAAAAACAAGGGGCTAAAGATAGGTTAGGTGAGATCTAGGATAGTTTAGGATAGTCTAGCAATGATAAGGGTGATAAACAGAATTGTAAAACAAAACATAAAAAGATAAAATTGATTAAAACAATGTAATGTACTTTTTTTCTTAGTGCTCCAAATCTGTAGTAATTGCAAGGTTAATGAGCTTATTTTTGACCTTTGGATGAATGTTGAGGGGATGATGCAGGAGTGCAGATTTACAATAGGTGAGTAATTATATAAAAATAATTCTAGATAAATTTCGTCAGTGTTCAAGTGTAAAATTTATATCCTTTGCTCAAGGGAGGTCTATGATTACATCGATGTTGTTTCTACCAAATCGATGTCGATCGCATGGATCAATACCGATTCTGGCCTATTTTTACCAAGGTTTATTGTAATTATTTCAACCATGAGTTTAAACTAGGTTTTAATTTGTTGAATAGATTTTGGACAGCGAGGGAGTTGTTAGGGGTTGAAACATTTTACTTTTATTATACTTTGGTAGATTTGGCAAGATTTTAATTACAGATAATTAGTTAAAATAAATTACATAAGTGAAATAGTAATTAGTATAACTAATTACATGGGGTAAGGTTAACATAGTAATTGGTAAAACTTAATTACATGGGGTGAAATAGTGATGGAATAATAAAGGGGACTTAAGAGCTACTCTAACACAAATATTATGGTGTGAAAACCTAGTGCCTACAATATCATTATTGTACTATAGATAATTACTACATATAGCTTATGTTATATATGTTGCATCTTTCAAGTGATTTTCTCCATTGAGTTTTATTACATCCATTATATTCTTATATTTTTGACATTCTTTATCACTTGCCTTCTATTTTATTTTTATATGATTCTAACACCTTGGTTTTTTTATTACTTATTATGTTGCATTAGTCATTAAACTTTGATTGTGTATCTTGTTCCAAACACTTGTGCATATCTATTGATGATGACAACATATATATTGAGACATTTCATCCTAGGGTACCTTGAAATTTGAGGGAGGTGGTAGGTTGTTTGGAATCTTTCCCTTTTTATTCTTATTCCTTGATCCCTTTGGCCTTCTTATTTGTGTTTTTTCTTTCCTATTCCCCTTGACTTCTTTTGTTGCTTCTTTTTAAAAAATATAAAATTTAAAAACCTTATAAAATAAAATAAAATAAAAAAATGTCTTATTGATGGATATTGTAGGCATATAAAATGTCACTTGAGTGCAATGAGTGTTACTTGAGACCACCTTGTCCCTAGCTTAGCCCTAGACCTATTTTAGGGCCTATTTCAATCCTTATATAGCCTTTGTGTGGGTCTAACCCATCTCTAAATGTACCAAGAGTAGTCCCAGACCATCCCCTAGGCATCTAGACCCCTAGTGCACCAAATTCTACCCCTTGGACACTAATGCGGCCTTTTGGACACTAGCACAATATCTAATGACCAAGGGACCATACTACTATCTTGTATCTCTTTTTTCCTCCAACAGACATATTTCCACTTCTCAAGATACCTTACAGATGGCCTTGATCTATTCCACATCTCGAAAAGCACCAAATCAATATATATACACCAATTTCATGCCTTTAACCATTACATGGAAATCAGATGCAAATATACACTAATAAACTCAGACATAGTTGTTTAAATCAAGTTCATTAATCCCTATTTTGCCCTACTTCTGTATATATCCATCTACAATACTCATAATCTTAGATTAATCAAATTTTAAATCTCAAGCACACTCAAAACACTCAAGCCATCAATCATACTAGCATTCACTTGCACTTGCACCAAACACTTAGGCAGGAGAACTACATCTAGCTTGATCCCCTCTTAAGGTATTGATATGTGAGCAACTCTCAACACAATGGGGTGTTGAGGTCATGTCCAACATATCTAGCTAACATTACACTTTTGCTAATTGTGCTCCTTAAATACCCTAACAACATGGATATCTAGGATTTTGTTCCCAAATCAATCAAAAATAGGTCACAAGCAGTGAATCTAGGTTCATTTTCACAAGTATAGGCATCTCAAACTCAGATGAAGATATATATAAAATCTTAGTCCCTGCCTACAAGGGACACTGTCATGCCACTGAGGACACTAGCATGGTGTGCTACTATTTAAAGAACCATGCTACTATTTATGACACCCTAAACAACTTTTGTACCAGATTTTGTCTTCCAATTCATTTGTCTCAGTCAGTTTCTAGCTAAGTACATACTTGTGTTATTCATTGTTGTTATTAGAATAATTGGATTAGGTCACTTATTATACAAATCAATAGTTGTATTTATTGCATATTTATTCCCTGATTTTCATATTTTAGCCCTTTAACAACCTAGTGTTTACAATTTATAAATCTTTTAAAAGTTAAATCATTTAGTGAACCCAACTTACTTTGAACATGTTAATTAAAACCCTAGTGTAGAATTAGGGTTTCCCTTATTATTTTAATAATTTACTTGGTTCTCAATTTTTAGGATTTCACTATGATTATCACAATGGATGTCATTTTCTAATTTTTGGTACAAAGTCTTGTGATTTGTCTTGCATGCTTATTACCCACCATTTATAGAATGATGCACATGTATGTCACTCATCTCATGGATCATGTTAGAACTTAGCTTATTTTCATGCATTGGTCCACCTCACCTTGAGCCCCCCTTTTTATGGAGAGCATTATTGCACAGTGAATTTGGATTTACCTTCGATTAATACTTAATGATAGAGAACTCAGATGACTTGTTTTGTTCCTCCACCTAGACCCATTAACTATATTCACTCACATCCCACCTCTACTAGTCACCCTCAGCAAATAGTCAACCTTGCAATTTGAGTTGTCACTAGACAGAATAAGGTGCCTCCTCTACCTATACATGAGCAACATAATCCCACATTGCCTCCTCATTCCCAACATAATACAATAGGGCCTACAGATCAGCATAGAGTATATGATATTATGGATCAGTTGAGAAATATACCAACTAAGATTTCTATATTGGAATTACTCTAAAACCTAACTAATTTCAAAGATATTATTTTTCTAACACTCAATCATACATCTTTATATCATGACACGGAGCTAACTTATTTTGCATTTGTCATGAACATTATCAAAGATATTAAGGATGATATATCTTTTGCCAATGAGTATTTGCCACCATAGTCAGTTATTGATCAGAATCTACCGTTATTCATTCAAGCACAAATAAATACCACCACTATTAAAAGATTTGTAATTGATAGTGGTTTAGGACTTAACATGTGCAACCTCACATTTATACAGACTATGGGGATTGATATAGCATCCATTCAAAAGATATATAAAAACATTATATGTTTTGATGACATTCCTAGATAGCCATTGGGTACTATTACATTGGATATCACGCTTGCGCCAAAAACCCTATCTATGCAGTTTCAAGTGATGCCTAATCATTTGCATTACAATTTATTACTTGGGAGACCATAGATACATGCCATGGAGGTCATACCATATACCTTGCATAGATGTATCAAGTTTTTACATGACATATATTTATATATTATAGGTTTATTGAGCCTACTTCTCTGCCTACATCTTTAGATGGGACATCTCACATTTGCAGAGTCCCCAGCTCACATGATTCTGATAGAACATATGCATACATATGAGGTTTGAGAATCTAGCACTATTATTCCTACACCCATTTCAGATCATCCTATAACATAGTTACCTTCACCCATAATGGAGGAGGACGCTCCTACAACATAGTTACCCCCACCCATGGTGGATGAAGAGATTTTCACAACACAGTTACCAATATTTGTTAATTCAGAGGAAGTATGTATTTAAAACTGTGATACATATTCCTAGGCTAACATAAAGGATGATACAAAACCCATTGACATTGATGACTACTTATGCAGATTAAGCTTCACACCAGTAGGCCCCAGAGAGTACAAAGATGATTCTAAGGCACTTATGCCTTCAACTACACATGCATCACCACCAGTTCAAAATTCCACAGATACAAGCCTAGGCACTCATTTACAATTAGAGGCAAACTCTTCTATACATTTAGTATATATGGTTACATCTATGAACATTCACCCAATTATTTGGATTTAGGCAAGTAGTACACAGGATAAATCACAATAGATGTTACATATATTACTTGATTAAGGTTTGATGGCATTATCCATAGATCACCACATATCTGTTAGCAAATTGTCGCATCAGGATGATAGACTATTTTATTATTTTCATAAGATTACTAGACATGATATAGACTCATGTTTAGCATTACAATAGAAATTGAATAAGTTCAAGGTTTATGGCACTATTTAGATTACACAACCTCTACCTCCACTAATATAGGCACCATAACAGAATCTTCACCAACATAGACACTTGAGGAATGATCCAATGACTACCAAGTTTTTATCAAGGACAAATACATCCCTAACATTGTTAGTGATGAGGATTGTGTTCCTAACACTTGCACTTTGGCATTCTTATAGAACATAAGACATTAGGAGATTAAGCTACAACATGTTATACATTACTATAATTCCTTGGGACACATCACACTACTAATTGCATGTGATCGTAGGGTGGTCAACACACTTATTTTTCTCATGAGCATGGGCACTCACATACAGGTTACACTTGGAAGTACATGGTTAAAGGTAATGGATGCCATAGTTGATCAGAAAAATTTTGACATTCAATTATGAGGAACACACAATTTGCATTCTACATGATGGCATAAATGAGAACCATAAGTTTCACACAAATACCTCACAATCCAATATGGTCTACATTGGGACTGCATGGGAGGATTATTACACAGTAGATCAACATGCCATTTAAATGCACAAAATCTAGACTAACACCAAGGATAAGGTTATACTTTTACTAATAACATGGTGTGATGATCGTAGTGATGATGATTTATTCAAGCATGGGTAGATTCAGTATCTGACATTGGATGATCTCCCATCAGATCTACCATTTGACTATCCACATCCTATGGATGTGTTCTTAGGTATGTAGAGGCTTTATTTTCCATTTATACATATTATTAGTTGCTTACACATTACTTGTGCATTGTTTCTCTTACTTTTCTACATGTATATAGTTTCATTTTCATGATTCCTTGTACATAACTTATATTCAAAATTATAAAAACAATATAATATGTTCATAATATAAAATAATTCAAACATTGTTTAGAAACTACAAATTTTAAATTATACGCATTTCTATGTTCACATTCCTTATATTTGTCAGGTACTACAATGTTATCTATGCCAGTCTAGTTAGTTTTATCATACACACATGTTTCACAATTTTTTTTTTGAGTGTTCACATATTACTATAGGATTCAGGTCCATCACATAAATCTAGATTTGCTACTATCTACCCATTGGAGGCACATACATAGCTTTAGCATTGATACACTCACCCGTTGGGGGAATTATGCTAAACATATTCTAGTTTATCAGGTTATATTATTATATACTCCATATCATAGATTTAACATTGATTATATCTTGATATTGATCATACCATACTACTCAAATTTGTTGTCGTCTACTAATACTATAGACCCAGTTTATGTACATCTTTTCTCTTATACATATTTATACCACATGTTCATACATACTTTCACTTTTAGCTTTCCTAGTTTAGATTTGAGTATGTCTATTTACTTCTACATTTATTCAAGGGCATTTGAATATGCCATTATTTTATGGCTCTATGCCAATTCCTTTCATTGTGTGGATGTTTTGGACATGTGCCCATGTCCTTGTGTGTGCCTTCTTGATTGTGTATTCAGATGTTTGAACATGTCCTTCTATATAGATTTAAGCCAAAATTGATTTTTGTATATGTATATGGACATTTGAACATGTCCTTGTATGTATTGCTTTCTCAAACTTAGTGACATGTGCCCATGTCACTTGTATTTTGGTCCCTAGACTAATTTGCATGGCTAATGTTTATTTTTATGTATGCATCATGGTTATGACACTTGTCTCTTGTTTGTTTCTCCCCCACTCAAAATTATATGCCATGAAGGACCTCATGCATATCCACTTCCTCCTTGGGTGTCTTGATGGACATCATGCCCCATCCCCCAAGGTATTTTGCATATATTATATCCAAATTTATTGTTCATACACGCTTACACTTTTATATCTATCTTGAAAACCTTATGAATCTTAGATCTAACATACATTGTGTATTACCAACTTATACTCAAATTATTTTACATTTTGATGTCATGTATATGCATTATATCAGTTTATCACATAGATATCATATATGTTCAGGCTAACATACAGGTTACATAGCTTTTTTTTTTTGGACAATTATTACATAGGTTCAATAAATCCACTCAAAAGAGGAGGCATTCATAGAGGTTTGTTGAAGAGATCAGGACATCTAGATGCAATCAAAATACAATTTTCAGCACATTTACACAAAATATAGAGTATAAAATCAAGAAAACACATAAAAATAGTTAGACACAGATCAATCATAGCTTGACATAGTAAAAGTACATGACACTAGCATGGCCTAGTGGACACTAGTGCGATGTGCTATTGTCTAGCGGCTCTAGAAATAAGAAATCCCAAAATGGCCATAAAGGTACAACAATTATAGTTTAAGTTTGTAAAATATCAGTTAGATTCTCAATTATGCTCAGTCTATTCTTATTTTTTCACATAATCATACTAGTTCACTCATATTGGGTGAATCATGCATGGCATGATCATTTTTTTTTAGTTTTGGATATGCTCATATACATGTTGTTGTCCCTAAAAAATGTCATTCATTTTTGGGACAATATTTGAACTATTTTGTTCCAACAGACCAAAATCCTCTCTCCCCTTCACAAAAATTGTTCTGAGCATTCAAGTTCTTCATTTTTCAAAGCTTTCCTTGAAACTACAGACTCTACAGGCTTAAATCTATGGACTCATTTCTACGGACTCCGCCAGTTCTATGGACTCATTTCTACAGACTCTATAGGCTTGAAATCAATAGGTTTAACAGGTTCAAAGGCTTCTACAGGTGAGTTCAATCAAAAGAACAAGTTTCCAACACTTAGTCATTTTCAGGATTGGTTCAATGCCTTGGTTCAACCAAAAGAGTTCATCGGCTAGCTTCTATGCAGTGTTTGAACCATTGAACCATTGAGCTGTTGAACCTTGAACCATAATGGTTCAACGAGTTCAATGGGTTCAAAGGTTCAATGTCATTAGCAAGAGTTAAGCACATTTTTCAAGGTTTAAAGTTTAACCGCTTCTAGGTTCAACAGCCATATGGTTCAATGTGTTTGGTTCAAGAGATAAAAAAGGCTTAGTCAAATAAAGAGATTGAACCAATTGAACGATTGAATCATTGAACCAAAGTTGGTTCAATCGATAGGTTCAAGGGGCTGCCCCAAAGCCAAAGGAAAAAGTGCCCTTACGGAGGGCAGTGAACCAAGCTGAGTGCCCTTGAAGAGGGCAGTGAACCAAGTTGAGTGCCCTTGCGGAGGGCAGTGAACCAAGTTGAGTGCCTTTGTAGAGGGCAGCGAGCAAAGGTAAACACAGGGAATTCCTTCAAAAAAGTTCCAGCAGCAAAGTTGTTAAGAACCTTTTCTTTCGAACAAAATGTCTGAAGGAATTCACCTGGGAAGAAAGCCCGAAAGCAAGAACCTAGTGGAAAATTGACTAAGGCAAAACAGAGGAAGATTTCCTTTAGACAAATTGTCTTAAGGAATTCCTCGTACTTTTTGTTTGAAGGAAAAGAGTAGCAAAAGTCCGTCGAAGGAGCAAAAGCCCACTGAGAAAATTAAAGCCCAAAGGCCATCCCAAGACCACCCGAAGGATATGTACCCTTGCAGGAGGCTCTTACCAAGGAAAGTGGACCATTTCTCAAGACCCCGAAGGGCAAGTTCCCTCTAAGAAAGATCAAACCTCAAAGTGCAGTGAAAGCCGCCACGTGTCCCTTATAAAGTCGAAGCGAAAGCTACCAAGAGTCACTTGTCGGGACATAGTTTCAAATAAGTTTCAAAGATGCGAAATGCGCCACGTGTTCTGTTATAACTTAGTGAAAGCCAACAAGTGTCAAACTTCACAATTTATTCCTTTTACTTCTTTGTTTCATAAGGAATGTGGTGGGCCTCGAGTGAGTTGTTAACCTCAGCGGAGTGTGCCACGTGTCATCTTTTGCAGGACTCTCAAAAGACATCTAAAGCCTCTATAAGTTGAGTGAATGCTGCCACATGTCCTCACATGTTTCACAACAGAATGCGCCATGTGTCACTTGTTAAGATCAGTAGAAAGTGGCTAAAGCAAGTGGGAAAGACATGAAGGAATTGTTAAGGGGGATGACGGGCCTGCAGTCATCAAATTTAGGGCAACCAACTAGCCATTGGATTTCAAACGATGACGGACCTGAACACGTCAAATTTGTGGCAATGAAATAACTATTGATCCTTGTAGGCTTAAGCACAGCCCCTGTGAACAAATTCAGTGATCGGCCAAAGAGATAACCTGAGAGCTTAAATAGCACAAAAAAGGGAAAAATATAGCTAGGAAAGTGGGAATGATGAAGAAGGATCAGAAATATCCATGCATGGGATATGTTTTTAGAAGGTGAAGCAATCCACCATGTGGACATCAAAGAGTGCAAACATTCAATGGTGCGGCCTATTTTTTTGCATTGAGTAGAGTGAACATCTGTGCACACATAAAGAAACACATTAAGCAGCCCATATTTAAGACTGACACCTGATTCCAGCATAGCCCATGGATAGAATTTAAAATGCATTAAAGGCATTGAATGCATCGTAAGCCATTTTTGTGAAACAAAGCACCCAAGTCTTTCTTGGAGCACTATATATTGGACTCTCTCTTATTGTTTTAGGAGAGATCTCTCTCTATTATCAAAAACAAAACTCTACCCAAATTGAAAGGCATTACTGAGACTTTGAGCTTAGATTGTTGATCATATTTCATTATTTGAATAAGAAAACAAGTGACTTTTCAGACTTTGTGCTAGAATAGCTTGGTTGTTGGGGAAATTGTTCTCATGTCTATTTCCTTAATACATCTTTTATCCATTTAATTTAATAAGCAAAATTAGTGAAAATAATCAGAAAGGTGTCCTGAAGCCAATTGTGGAGAGACTTTGTGCCCCCATAATTGCCTTTAGTGTGTTTTCTTTCTATTCATGTGTAAAGGATCTTGGGACGACTTTGTGCCCTCATTGTCCTTCATATTTTGTCCCTGTGTAAAGGATCTTGGGATGACTTTGTGCCCTCATTTTCCTTCATATTTCACTCTTTGGTAGTTGAGGTGGAGACTTTGTGCTACATTTCATCCTGCTGTGTTACTATGCCCTATTATAGTTACTTGTCACCACCTGAAAGGTTCCTTTTGTCTGTTGAACAACACTTCTGAAAGAAGATGAGTGCCTTATGTCATTTCATCAGGATTTCTCCTTTGATTTGTGAACATCATCTCTGAAAAAAGGGAGATGGAAGGTTTATCCTACCCCTGAGTGTTATTTTGTGCTTATATATAATATATAGCTCCTGCATATTTACAGGGAACCTCCCCTTTATGAGAGGAGAGATTTGTCCCCTTTTGATGTAGTAAACCTGCACATCTGGCCGACCAATTTTCCTATGCCATGGTTGAAGAGACCTATTTTGCTCATTAGTTAGCTGAACGACAAAATATTCACCTAACACATATCACTATAACTCAATCCATAATCCATATGCTTAAATATCATAATTGGGGGCATGTGTGCGACATATTATTTTTGTATGCTCACTTTTGTACCAATTGATTAGATGGAATGGTAAACTCCATGTCATTCTCCATGTTGTATAATTTAGATACCATTTACACTAGTTTTGCACAAGATTCATGCCTTATTTCATCTGCAATGGTTGGCATTATCGAGTAGTCCCTGAGTTACATACCTAAGTGCTTGAGAGGCCCCTAAATCACTTTTCATTTTAGTTTTTTTTAGTAGCCCCAGAGCCATCCTATATACTTTTAGTTACATCACACAAATTTAATTACTTTATATAGTTTTCATATAGGTGCATGTACTACGCATGGGTAGACAATGATGGAATCATAGCCTACTTGAGTTCTTGAGCCACCTACATAGGAAGGTTGGACAAGCCATTAGTCCAATATAAATTATTCATGGCTTATGATCCATTGAGCAAGGGTGGGCAATGATGGAGTCAAAATTGGATTGTGTTCTTGATCCACCCACACAAGGGGATTGAGTAAGCCATCAGCTTAATCCAAGTTATTCACCATTTGATTACCAACTACACACACAAGATGTCACCATGTTTTTGAATTAGTTTGCATACCCAATGAGGTGTATCCATTCCTTTCTTTACTCTCTTACATCTCTACTTAGTTTCATCTTTACTTTTTATATTTATTAAGTGGGGACTGATTCACTCATGTTCCATTCACAAGATATGCAATAGAGCATGCTTTGCATACTCAGACCCAGATTCAAGCCCTTCACTTCTCAGGTAAGCCCGGGTATACTTATTTTTCCTTTATCCTAATCATTTAATTTTGTTACATTTCTAGAATAGGGGAAAATGTAGTCATATAAAATGTCACTTGAGTGTAATGAGTGTTACTTGAGACCACCCTATCCCTAGCTTAGCCTTAGACCTATCTTAGGGCCCATTTCAATCCTTATCTAGATTGTATGTGGGTTTAACCCATCCCCATATGTACCAAGAGCAACCCCAGACCATCCCCTAGGCATTCAGGCCCTTAGTGCACTACATTCTACCACTTGGACAATAGTGTGGCCCTTTGAACTCTAGTGCACTGCATTAGTGACCAAGGGACCACATTACTATCCCTTAGCTCTTTTTTCCTCTAACGAACATATTTTCACTTCTCAATATACCCTAGGGTTGGCCTTGACCCATTCCA